>PVLD010004652.1:0-122525 GCA_004027595.1 Dinomys branickii
GCATCCAGTGCAAATTCCCTACTATCTTATCTATAATTTGGTATTTCCTTTAATGTTTTTGTGTTAACTAATGTGAAGATAACTATGTAATACAACATCCAGTGCTAATTCCCTACTATATTCTGTATAACTTTGTATTTTCTGTATTGTTTATGGCTTTTCTGGTTCATATGTCTCCATTCTTTTGTCTTTAAAATAATAAATAAATAAATAAATAAACTTGGGCCAGCTCAGCTGCACAGCACCTGTCTAGAAAGTGCAAAGCCTTGAGTTCGATTCCTGGTATCAAAACAGAAAAGAAAAAAGACCAAAAAATAAATTTAATCCATAGCTGAGTGTGGTGTTGCCCACCCGAAATCTCAGCCACTGAAGCAGGAGGATCTGAGGCCAGCCTGTGCAACTAGAAAGCTCTTGTCTCAAAGATGAAATAAAATAAAATAGCTAGGGCTGGGGAGATAGCTCAGCAGCACACGCACCTGCGTGGCAAGTGCAAGGTCCTGAGTTCGATTCCCAGTACAAAAAAAAAAGTGCTGGGTATGAGCTCAGCACTCTTTGGGTTCCATCTTCCACACTGCAAAAGGAGGGGCAGTAAATCACATCTGCAGTGATTCTGTCTCTAAAGTGACCTAAGTCATTTGATGAAGCTGAAGACTTCAGTTCTGAAGGGCGGGGGGCACATTCCACCCCTGACACTGTCAGAGTAAAGCTGAATAATGATGGCACCCTTTAATGTACACGATTTGTCAAGAAGTAGACTGAGTTTTTCCCTTAACCTAAAAAAAAAAAACTAATATTTGAGCAGAGTGTTAAAGTTTACTTCCTCTCCCTCGCTGTGCACCTAACTACACCACTGTTCACAGACGTCTGAAGCCCTTCTCTGCAGGAAGTGCTCCATCCCCACCCCCCGCCCTGCTGAGCCCAGGAGGAGCCACGGCACTTCTCTGAGGTGACATCAAGAAGGACAGAGGCTGCAAGGACCTGTGTAAGGTTGCCTATGCCCTCTTCTTTCTCCTCTGCAGTGACAGAAGTCTGCGTCGCAGTGCCCCGCCATCACCGGCTCCCACAAGGGTGATGAGCACAGAGCTCCTGACGACCCCCAACGGGCAGACAGTGTGAGCCAGACGCACTGTGCAGGGGTTTTTGTTTTGTTTTGTTGAGATAGGGTCTCACTATGGAGTTCGGGTTACACTTGAACTCACTATGTAGCTCAGGCCGTCCTCAAACTTGCAGTGACTCTGCTGTGTCAGCCTCCGTAAAGCAGTGGGAGTGCGTGCCACCACACCCAGAAAAACAAAAACAAAAACAAAAACAAAAAACACTTTGAGATGGATGGCTGCACTATTTAATCCAGGCTGGTCTCAAACTTCTGATCCTCCTGCCTCAGCCTCCCAGAGTGCTGGGGTTACAGGCATGCACCACCAGGGCCCCTGGGCGCCACCTTTCCAAACTAAGCAAAGCTGATCAGTTTTCCTCTGTTCCTACACCTAACATGTGCCCCTAGAAGAAAGTCTAAGTCCCTCCACCTAGTGTTCAAGGCCATCTCTGCCCTGGACCAGCCCTCTCAGCGCGTTGCACACAAACTAAGACAGAAATCATTTCAGTTGGGCTCGGCACACCTGTGCGCTAATGCCGCCGCCTCTGCCACAGCCCCTCCCTGCGCCAAGTCACCCGCCAGCCCACTCACCGATTCCTCCTCCATCTCCTGCTCTCCTCGATCTCCACCGCCCCGGATGAACAGCGCCTTCTGCTTCTCCGCAATCTCATAGATGGGCTGCATCTCGGGGTCATCCCGCAGGGTGTCCAGCTTGCGGTGGAACCACTCCCACTGCGTGGTGCGGTTCAGTGACTCCAGTATAGATAACGGGTCCTCAGGCCGCTGGTTCAGGATCTTGGTCAGAAGGTTCACCAGGTGCTCGTACCTGCCTCCCACGGGAGCAGCGGGGGGGGGGGGCACAGCATGGGCTCAGCTTCCCAGGCCACTGCTGGGTATCTGGCCCCGGGCCTGGTGCTGGGGACACAGTAGGGAATGGAGGCAGGGTCCCTGCCCTGCTGGAACTGACATTCTGATGATGGAGACAGACATAAATCACATACACAGGAGAACCAGGGATATAGCTCAGCGGCACAAGCACCTGCCTAGCAAGCACAAGGTCCTGAGTTTGATTCCTGATACCCCCCACCCCAAAAATCATATAGGTGGGATATGCAGGTGTCAGGTATGAGGTGGTAATTTCTATGGAGACAAAGAAAGCGGGGAATGAGGGAGCGGGAGAGTGCCAAGGTAGGGGAGGTGTTTTGCATTTTTAAATGAAGAGGCAGGAGGAGGCCTCAGCAAAGTGGCATTTAAGCTGAGATCCCTATGAAGAGGGGGGCAAACTGTGCCGGTTCGAGGGGAAGAGTGTTTTGGTGAGAGAGACGTTTAATGAGTCTAATGTAATCTTGCTACCAAAATTCAAGGACACAGCCAGGCATGGTGGTGCACACCTGTAATCCCAGCACTGGGGAGGCTGAAGAAGAAGGATCGCTCTGAGTTCAAGACCACCCTGGGCTACAAAGTGAGCTCAAGGCCAGTCTGAACTGCATAGAGAGACTCTGTCTCAAAAAGACCAAAAAAAAAAAAAAAAAAAAGGACACAAAGAGGAAAATTCGATGGTGATCTCATTTAGGAATCTAGAGATTAAAATTCTAAGCAAACTAAAGTCATGTGCCCAATTCCAGGTTGCAGACAGCACACTAGTGCCACAAGAGTACATCAGCAAGTATGCTGTATGACATACGCTGTATGACGTCTGCACCACAACAAAAGGAACTAAGGCTATGCATCTCAGACTCTCGCCCCATCTTCAAGTGACACGTGACCATGTGAGCAGTGGCACAGGGCAATTTCTGAAAAGGGTGACTACTGGGCTAGCAACCAGAATGCAGACTGTACCGACAATTGGGCATGGTGGCACACAGCTGTAATCCCAGCACTTGGGAGGCTGAGGCAGGAGGATCACCCCAAGTTCAAAGCCAGCCTGAACTGTGTAGTGAGACCTTGTCTCAAAAAGACAAAACAAAACAAAAAATGCCAGACTTGACTGCCATTACAATAATAACATTAATTCTTGTTAACATGCCAGTTGAAAGAGATGAATAATGTCACCTCGATAGGTATAGGGAAAGTCTTCCTGGTTAAAGAAAAAACTTGTGACAAACGGGGAGAAGATAAATTTTTCAGTGTTGGTGATTGAACCCGGGGCCTCATACACCCTTGGCAAGCTTTCCATTGCTGAGCTCCACCCCCAGGCTAAGATAATTTTTATAACTTTGGAGTAGCCACCAGGAACTGACAGCTTGCATGAACTATAATGGTGAAAAACAGTGTATTTCTTTCTGAGATTGGGGACACAAATGTCTGCTGTTACAGTTTACATCTAGATGTCTCCCCAAAGCCACATGCACTCAGACATGAGGCTTTTGTGTTTTTCTTTTTTTTTTTTTAAGACAGGGTCTCTATCCCCGTGCCTCAGCCTCCCATGTGCTGGGATTACAGGCATGTGGCATCACACCTGGCTAAAAGGGGGGCTTTCGAAAGGTGGTTGAGAGAGCCTGGGTGCTGGGACTGTGACCGGGAAGGATGTCTCTCTTTCCCTGGGCTCGCTGCTTCCTGGGTGCTGTGGAGGGAACAAGCCTCCTCCCCAGGCCAACCTACTGTGCCTGCCTGCCTCAAGGCAGCCAACTATGGACCAGGAACTCGAGCCAAAGTAACTCTGTCCTCCTCCCATTTGTTGGTGCTGGGATTGAGTCTTAGCAATGAGAAAATAACTGCTCTTGGAGACCAGGATGTAAGAGTTAAGCTGCTGAATGCAGGGACCTCTGGCTGGGCTGGAAAGGAGCATATACATGGAGCTCTTAAGTCAAGATAACCACAGCTGAGGCAGCCAAGGACGTGGGCTGCTGACACCCCCCAGTGAAGAGCAATACAGCTGCTGACCTTGGAGATCAAACAGTTCTTTTAATTGGTACAATTTACTGCTTGGAGAAGTCTTTGAACTGACTCCCAAGGCCTTGCTCAGTTCCCGGGGTTGCCTCAGTATCCCCCTCCTTTGTTTGAAAACCAAATAATACGGGCTGTCTGGTGGAACTCTGTCTTTACTCCTGCAAGACAGAGCTCAGGTCTGACCTTCCTGGAGCCTAAAAATCATACTTTCGTCGACTTTTATTTTAGCTGTTCACTGTCCACCCATTTTAGGAGATTGGGGGCTAGGCAAAGGCCCTGATAACCTGATTTAACCCCTTCAACTTAATGACATTCTGAAGTTACAGCCAGTGCAATAAGACATGAAAAAGAAGACAGGATTGGAAAGAAGAAAAACTGCCAGTCTGCAGATAATGACTGAGGGTGTGTGATGTTCGGGAGGCACATGTGGAAGGTTCCGTGTGCCAGTAGAGGGGGGTGGTGGTGGGAGGAGAGGAAGCCACAGTGATGATGTCACCACAGCCAGGCACTTGAGAACCAAGCTGAGCCCTCAAAAGCAGAACCCCCACTTTACAGAGGAAGAAACTGAAGCATAGAGGTTGAGGCTGACTGTGTGGGGTGGTCCATCAGCGTTTGAAACCAAGTTTGTAGAGCATGTCTGCAGCTGTGTAGAGACTGATTTTGCCAGTTTTTTTTCCTCCCCTTGGGATGCTGAGGATAGAGCCCAGGGCCACACCCACATAGAGAAGCACTCTACCCATGAGCCTATCCCCCACCCCAGCCCTTTTTATTTTTTGCTAAGCTGTGCAGGCTGGCCTCGAACTTGTGAACCTGAATTACAGGTGTGTGCAGATGTGGCTGGCTGGTGGCAGTCCTGAGTATGGCACATGGCCTCGCTGAGGCTGGGAATGGTAAGGAGAGGTGGGACAGAGCTTTTTAGGGAGGAAACCTGAAGCCCTGGAGGTATGAATTTGCTGGTGGGATGTCAAGAGGTTAATTGGGATTTTAGGCCCTCAGGTGAGGGCAAGTAGTGACTAGAACTCTGTAGGGTGGGCTGGGCCTTGGGAAATGGTTGTGAGAAGGAGCTACTCCTTCTGCACGTCCTCCCAAGGGGGTGGGGAGCAGGTTCTCAGCACGGGACAGGTGGGATCAGCTTCATGCTTTAGCAAGACCCTTTACTTCCTCCTTCTCTGGCTCCGACACAACCGCCTCCTCACCATTCTAGAGCACAGCAGGCCATGGAGTCTTTGCATTTGCCATGCACCATCCCTGGACCCCTCTCCCACCAACCTGCAGAGTGCTCCGACTCAAGCCTGATTCATGCACACGTCCTGTCCTCAACAGGCATCATTTTTCTGGTGGTACCAGGGAATGAACTTAGGGCCTTCATACTGAGTTACACCCATAGCCTTTTAAATTTTTTTCTCATTGTGACAGAGTATCACTAAATCGTCTGCACTGGGCTCAAACCTATGATCCTCCTGCCTCAGCCTCCCAGAGTGTGGGATATAGGTGTGTGCCACTGCCCCTGGCTTCCCTTACCATTTTTTGTTTACTATCTCTCCTCTCTCTCTCCAACTTTTCCTTTTACTTATTTATTTATTTTTTGGCAGTACTAGGGGTTGAACTCAGGACCTTGTGCTTGTCAGGCAGGCGCTTATTCCACTGAGCTATATCCCCAACCCTCCTTCTCTCTCTCTCTCTCTCTCTAGAATGTAGGCTTCATGGGTCTCGCTTGGAGGCTGAGAGGTGTTTTGTGACCATAGCTCAGACAAAAAGCGCAGAGGGAACTGGCCCAAGAAACTGCCCCTAGGGAGAGCAGGTGGACCCAGGTGAACCTGAGCCACTTGATCTGGAATTCTGGCTCTGCCACATCCTAGCTGTGTAACCTTGGTTAAGAGATCAAACTTCCTGCATTCAGTGTCTTCTGTGGAACAGGAAGAGCATATCTGAGAGGGAGCTAGGTGTGTGAGGAATGCTGGCGTTAGCTGGCATGTAGGCAGTCGGTGGTTTCCCAGGGGCAGCCCCTTCTCTGAACCGAGACCCTAGGGTTGGAGGCAGGGCCTTGGGTAGGTCCCTCCCTGCCTCACGCCCGCTCACCGCTCCCAGCGCTCTCACAGGCTGAGGTCCGAGCCCACGCTGGTCTGCAGCAGGTAGGCCTTGGCGTTCTGCACCGCCAGCTCGAGCGGCGGGGGCTCAGGTATCTCAGGACTGTAGTATAGGAAGCCCTGCTCCGAGAGTGAGAACTTCGGGGCTGTAAGGTCGTCCCCCGGGTAGGGGATGTGCTGGGTGCCTGGCTTGAAGGGCTGCTCTTCTCTCTGGTAGCTGTCGAACTGGCTCAGGAAGCTGGCGCCCGGGCCCTGGCCCCGCTGCAGCTGCTGCAGCATCAGGTTGGTGGTGTGCTTGCCAGCCAGGGTCCTGCCATCCTCCGCGTAGGCGTGGGACTGGAACCCCAAGGGAAAGCCGGGGTGCTCTGTGCGGTCTGTGGGGGCCTCCGTGGCTGGGACGGTCTGGGACAGCCGCCAGTCCTCGTGTTCAGGCAGGCTGGCCCCCTGGGACCAGCGGACCTGGGGCAGGCCCGCGGGGAGGCCCTGACTGCCCCGCTGCTGGGACAGCAGCCCTTGCGCCGCCTGCTCGGGGACGCCAGCCTGGGGCTGTGAGGCCTCCTGACTGTGCCGCGGGCCCGAGGCCTGGAAACTGCTCCGGCTCGACTGCGGCTCCGACGGGGGCTCGGAGGGGTCCCCCATGGCCAAAAGCAGGGCACCACCTCCTAGGAGGGCTTGGGGATGGCGAGCCCAGACCAGTCGCCCGCGGGTGCCCTTCAGGCAGCTGCCTGTCGCCGTGCCCTGGGCACTAGGAGAGGGGCCGTTAGGAGGCTGGGCCACCGGCGAAAGCAGTGTCCACGCAGGCGCGCCCCGCGTGTCCCCAGCCCACTCACTGCGCAGACCGGATGCGGAACTGCCTCAGAGTGCCACCTCCTTTATTTACTTTTAAGGCAAAGCCACGCCACCCGCGCCTCCTCCCCAGGCCCTGTCAGCTGTTCCCCTTGGCCTCGGGGTCCCCCGCTTCCTCAGGCGCTGGGCTGGGAGTCTTCACGCCCGCGTCCTCCCCCGCGGCGCCCAGGCTCTGCGGGCTCCGCTCCTCCTTGGCGGCCGCTGCTGCCTCCTGGCGGCGGGAGGAGGCAAAGGGCGTGGGTCAAGAGCGCGGTCACCCCGCCCTCGGAGCCCACAGCTCGAGTCCGGGGCTCAGACTCTTCCCCTGCGGCCCCGCTGGCGCCCCTACCTTGGGCAGGGGACCCTCGAGACTAGAGTCTAGGAGCGCGGCCTCGGTCAGACTCGCGTCCTCGTCCATGCTGATGAAGATGGCCGGGGTCTCGCACTCGGGCCCCTCCTCTCGGAAATCCATGGCCTCCTCCGCCGGGGCCTGGCCCGGCCGGGCGGCAACAGTGCACGCCGAGGCGGGGGCTCCCACAGCCCCCGGCTTCAGTTTCTGCTCCTCCTCCAGCTGCCGCTTTAAGGCCTTCTCCTGTGCCAGCCGCAGGCCGATGAGGTCCTGAGGGGGCCGGGGGCCCTGGGCCGGGGCCAGAGCCAGGGGCTCCAGGTCGTCCTGCGGCGGGGAGGGGCACAGGGTGCTCTGGAGGTGCTCCCGGGAGGGCAGCTGTCCCGCCCGCCCGTTCTCCGCACGCTTAGACAGAAGCGACCTAGGAAGCTGCAGCCTGGGGGGGCGGGGCGCAGGCGGGGTCGGGCAGGGCCCTCACCTCCTCCAGGGGGCCGGCAGGTGCCTCCTTGGCCTCGGGCTCCTGCTTGCCACTGGCCTCCAAGATCGTCATGATGGAGTTGGGAATGTGTGCTTGCTAGGTGAGAGCAGGAGGGGGCGCTGCGGAGAGCTCCGGGACACCCCAGGTCCCAGGACCCCGACCCTGGGCCGCTGCAGCAGGGCAGGGCTCCCCTGGACCCATCGCCGCCCTGTCCTTGAGGGCTGCTGCCCCGCGCCCTGAGGTACCTGGTGAGGCGTGAAGGAGCGCACGTGGGCCAGCAGGGGCTCCCGGAGCTCGGGGCACTTGTCAAAGACGGCGCCCAGCTGCTGGGGCGGCAGCTGCAGGATGACCTGGAAGCTCTGGGGCTTGGTGCGCTGGCAGCACTTGATGAAGCCCTCCCACACTTTGGGGTACTTCCATACCTGGCGGGGTGGGGGAAGCATTGGGCGGGGCCGCAGGCAGCACCCCAGCCCCAGCCCCAGCCCCAGCCCCAGCGAGAACGACCTGGCCAATCCCACCGCCCAAGAATCCTCTGGGCTCCATACAGTCCTGACCTCCCTCCGGGGCCCTTTGCTTCCCTTCAGACAGCCTGCACACGAGGACAACTGGGAAAGGAGGCCGAAAACCCAGTGTCTCCCCTATTCCACCCCTTTGCTACAGCTCTCCCTGTCTCCGCCCAAGCACCCATCATGTCATTCTCATGGTGGCCTCGAGAGGGCGACGTTGGCCCTGTTACAGAGGCAGAGGTGCAGGGATTTGCTCTGGTCACAGGACACAGGCAGAAATGACAGTTGAACCCAGGTCCGCCCCACTCGGCCTGGAGCCTCCACGCCATATGTTACAAAGTAGCCGCCGCTGGGCTGAGTCCCGCTGAGCTGGAGGGCGGCACCTGTTCTACCCTGGTATTCCTACAGGCCCTGATCCTGTTGTCCTAAACCGGACTATCTCACGGCTGGGCGTGCCCTGGCTGGGTGTGCCGCGGAGGGGGGGGGGCTGCCATGCTGCTGGCTGGGATCACCCCAAAGCCCATGTCGCCCCTCCACCCAGCCGCCCACCCTCACCACTCTGGGGCCACACTGCACGTGCCCAGTAGGCGGGGCAGTTACCTGCTTCATGATGAGACGGGACAGGATGTTCATGACGAAGCCTCCCAGGCGGGGGTACATGGTCAGGGACTGGATGACGGTCCTCATGAGCAGCATGGGCAGCGGGCTCTGCTCCATCAGCTGCTGCATCACCACAGCGAGCACCTCCGACGTGTACACGTTCCGCTCCGCAAAGCACAGGTTCGTAGCTGCGAGGCGGAGAGTGGCCCGTCGTCCTCTGCCCGCTGCCCCCACCCGAGGAAGCCCTACCCGCTGATGTGAGGGCACCCTGGCCCCGCCCAAGGACAGCCCCAGGAGGCTGGAGACCTACTCAGGCTTCACGGGGCAGTGCGCACCTCCAGCTCTGCTCCTGGGGAAGGCGGCTCCTGACTCCCATGGTCCCCGCCCCACCAGAAGGCAGCTTGCGGGCATCAGGGCCCAGGCTGGTGCTGGGTGGCAGACACCAGGCACAGGCACGTGCTGGGGTGGACACTGCGCCCGGTTCAGCACCCACGGGGCCGGCGCCACCCACGTACCCCAGGCTGGCCTTGGGTCTGCTTCCCCGAAAGTGGTACCAGAGCCCCGATCCAGTGCTAACAGGGACGCCCCAGGGCCTGCCTCTGAAGCCCCTCTTCCCCAGACACCAGTTGCCATGTGAGTCTGTCAACCAGGAAATCTTTATTGAGCCAGAAAAGAGGGCCCCAGTCCTTCAGAGGTGAGGGAAGGCTGGGAGTGGGTCTCACAGGGAGCGGGTCCCAAAGAAGGAAGGGGGAGATATGACAGGAAATCAGAGGGAGACTGAAGGTGCAGAGGAGAGTGGAGGTGAGGACCATGGGACACTGACGCACCTGCTTTTCTTCGCCCAGGCAGGGAGCCCTGCATCCCGTCTGCCTGCTGCTAACGCTACTAATGGCCCTCACAACTGGCCCCTCCGCTCCCCTGGGCTCCCGCTTAGCCTCTAAGCCTCTCCCCAAATGGTGGCCTGAGGGGCCTTTCCAAAGCTCAGCCTCCATCCACGTCCTCCTTTCTAGGGACGAGAGCACAAGGGCAAACCCCCTTCATGCAGGAAGCTGGGCAGGGTTCCCCAGTGCTCACGCCTGGCCTTATGACTGGGCCGGGGCGTGGAACGCAAGGTCGGCTCAGTAGGTCCAAGAGCCTGGCCCAGCCCTGGCTCCGCGGCCTCCTCACCCCTGCTGAGCTTCTGCTGCCAGCAGGTAGCTCCGCCCCCAGGAAGCCCTCCCACAGCCCACCACCAGACTGGCTGTCAGCCCCTCCTGCTGCACTGTCACAGATGTGTCCAGGGCCAGCTCCTCTTATCTCCAGACTGTGAGGCCTGGGATTGTGGGCTTGGTCTGTTCCTGTCCCCGCTATGATCCTAGCACCACCCAGGGTAAGGCTGAGCCAAGGTGTTCAGCGGGTTTTAACTGCTGGACCAGACCGCGGAGGGAGAGCACGGGCTGTGCCTGTGTGAGGTCTCACCTGCACACTATCCCCAGCGCTCCACCAATGGAGGGAGCAGGGAACCTGAAGAGCACAGCCTTGCACCTCAACTTTCACATTTTTCTCCTCGCTGCTCTGCCCCTGGGTTTCAGAGGGAGCAAATGGTGGGCGCCAAGCTACAATACAGACTTCTCAGCCTGGTTCTCACCATGAGCCCTAGTGCAGCCAGGAAGTTACTGGGGCCCAAGCAGGGGAAAGGAGCTCTGGCTCTGAGTTAGCAGGGCAGAGGGCTGCAGGCAAGCAGTGGTGGGGGTGACAGGCCCAAGTGTGCCAGAGCAAGGCGGGGAGGTGAAGGTCCGCCCTGCTGCTGCCACCAGGCTTTGGCTATTGGCCACCTCACTGGCCTCCACAAATTCCTTTTCTTCCTGGGCCAGTTCCTATGAGCACCACAGGACTGGCAGGGTAGGAACTCCTATTCTGGATCCAAGAACAGCCTTAGCAGGGGTGGCTGTATCTGCAGAGCCCCTCAGGTTGGCCCACACCACGTGAGCATGAAGCATGTGACTGTATCGCCCTTGGAAATGGGCGCAAACCTGCCTCAGTGCGTCAGAGGGGTGGGGTGGGGTAGGGGGCCTGCGAGTGTGGCTCAATGGCAGTGAGGCCCTGGGTCCCCTCCCTAGTACCATAAAAAAACAAGGAAGAAGTGGCCAGGGTCAAAAGACCAGTCTTGGACCAAAATTGCAAGATCTTTTCTCTCGTTGCTCTTCCACTAGAGGACTTAGCACCTCCTCAGTGTCCCCTTGTCATAAGCTCCTCACCTGACCCGAGAAGCTGCTGAGAACCTGCTGAGGGCGACTAGGAAAGAAGCCAGTGAAAGCCAGAACAAGACACACAGTGGCACAGAGAGGAAGTCCCTACCCATGAGACGAGGAATCAAAGGACAGTTGCCTTCAGAGCAGAGAGAGTGACAGGCAGGGCCTCCTCCCGGCAAAGGCTGCTTCCTGACCCACAGCCTCTCGGGGAGGCAGGGTGGAGTTCTGGAGCGCTGAGGGCGGTGACTCCTCAGGGGAGGTGGCCCAGACCCAGGGTGCATGGAGGAGGCAGAACTTTAACTCAGGTCTACTTTAGTTCAGAGTCTGTGCTTTCCATCACATCACTTAGCTGCTGTGTGTCCCTGAACCAGTTACTTAACCTGTCTGCAACTCCATCTCCTGTCTGCAAAGCGGAGTCAACAACTTACCAAGGAATGTGTGGGGATCAGCAGGAGTAGGCCCACAGGCACTATAGGGAGAACCAGGCTCAGAGCGAGTGCAGGGTGCTGAGAGCGGGCCAGTCTCGCCAACCCCTTGCTATGGAGGTGCAGCCCCTGCGCCACTCGAGCCTGCATCTGCAAGGCCAGCAGGGCCTGGCCCCAACTGCAGGATGAGCCTCTGATCAGGGTTCACCTAGCTCTGCTCCTGTCTCTTCCTGGGGGCCAGGGCAGGAGGGAGTACAGGACGAAGTGCCTCCTACTCCTGAGGTGCCTTACAGTGGGCAGGAAGGCTGTGAGGGGAAGATCCAAGAGGGAGGGGTGTGTGGGGGCCTTGGAGCTCTTCGGGGCTGCAGGTGCTGTGGTCTTCCATGTGGCTTCCAGTGGGGACGTGTGACGCTGCTGTGGTGCACAGGACTGGGCCACAGACAGGGAGGACACCTCACCTTTGATGATGGATTTCATGTCACACTTCACAGAGTCAATGTTGTGTAAGGCAATCAGGAGCTCTCCGGGGTTCAAGGGGGACAAGGCCGAGTTTCCTTCACCTGCAGCAGATGGCAGTAGGGGTGGGGGAGACAGTATGGAGGCCTAAGTGAACAAAGGGGTACACACCCCCGGGCTGGGGGGTCCCTGGGGACTGGGGACACAGGACAGGGCAAGGCAAGATGTGCTCATCTCCTCCCCCGTCCCCATCGCCAGGGCCATGCTGTGCAGCACAGCTCATCCTCGCTCCCCACTGGGCTCTGCACCCCCCAAAGGAGGGGTCAGGTTCATAACCAGGTCCCCAGCACTGACTATAGCAGGACACAGACGCTCACAGGCATTCGCAGGCCAGGACAGGATGGGACAAGGCCAGCAACAGACTTAACAAAAGTGCCTGGAGCCTCCCATGCACCAGGGCCCAGAGAAGGGACAGCCAAGGAAGATGACCGCCAGTGCCAGACCCGCACGCATGGCGGGCTCCTGTGTGTGTTAGGCAGGCAGGTGCTGTGCAGAATACAACCATTCTAACTGCAGCCACAAGGTGAAGGGCTGTGGAACCCATGCTACATTACTTGGTAGTTTCTCTGCTTTCAAACTTGTTCCTTTTTGATCATGTCAGACAAAATAGCCCTGCCCACAGCTTGAGGGATCTGGGCAGGATCTAAGGAGGAACCAGCATCCGCAGGCTGGGAGCTTGGACACACGTGAGACAAATCCAGCAGACGTCACGGGGAGGGTGACCCCTCTCCCTAAAGGCAGCCCCACGCAGCCCCCCTTGGGGAGGGTAATTACAGGCCAGACCCCAGCGGGCCCCGGGCAGGGAGCAGGTGCATCACCTACCGTGCTGGGTGCCCAGCAGGCGGTTGAAGACCTCCTTCACCACGATGGGGTTGAGTTTGATGAGTTTAGGCAGGGCCTGGATCACCTCTTTCTACAGGGAAAGGGCAGGTGGGCAGCATGTCAGACGCACCCCACCCTGCTTTCTGCCAAGCCCCGTCTGTTCGCAGAGGAATTTTGCATTGCCCCTGGAGAGGTACGCCACGCAGGCTGGGGGCCCTCCACGTGTTTAAGTAGATGGTCCCATCCTCCTCTCCATCCAGGCAGATGCAAGTCTCCCAGCTCCATGGGCAAGACCCCTTAGACACAGGGCATTCGAGGGACAGCCCACGTGCTGGGGACAGCAGTTCAGCTGCAGGTCCACGCAGGCCTCAGGACAAGCACACATGTCCACATCATTTCGAGCTTTGTGACAGGAAAGGAAATTAAGGCTGAGAGGCAAGTGACCTGCGTGCAGTCAGAAGAGGTGGAGGAAGAGCACAGGTGGACACCTGACCACGCAGCTCGGGCAGCTATGCTCCCACCCTCTCGCCACCACCTGCCACGATGGGGAGGCTGCTGCTCCGTTCTCCCCAGCCCACTGCACCCAGCAGGGGCAGCCAGGCAGCCCCTGTACCTTTTCCAGCCCGTTCAGCACTGGGATGAGGAAGCGGACATCGGGCAGCCGCTTGTGGTAGAGGTCCCGGACCCGCTTCACCAGCTCGGGGGAGGGCGGGACTGTGGGGAAGGAGCAGGAAGCAGGGTTGGAGCAGCGCAGAGGACGGGACATGACCACCCAGAGGGGGGTGGGTGGCTGTGTGGGAGGGAGGTCGGTAGGGATATGTGCAGCCTGATTGCACCCATGCGGTAGGTGCCACACTGCTCTAGGTGGAGACTGAGGGAGGCCCAGAGAGACTCAAAAGAGGTACCACCATCCAGGGATCCAGCAGGGGCAGGCAAGGTGAAAGATGGGGGTGTCTGGGGCACCTTTATCTGTGAGGCTGTGCAGACATCGCGTGACAAGTGTCTCTGCCCCCTTGGGGCAGTTTTCCACCAGCAAGAGCAGCTCTGGCGAGTTCATGCCCATTCCTCGGATCTAGAAGCAGAGATCAGGTGAGCTTGGGGAGACCAGTGTGAGGACTGCAGTGAGGACGGGGAGGCCGGGCGTCAGGGGCGCCTCCTCTCAGGTGGGACTGGCTCTGGCACGGGGACACCCTTCTGTGCTGTCCTCCCTAGCAGGCTGGCCATTTTCTCAAATCTAAGAACTCTGAATGCCTCACTGGCGCCTCAACTCCTTGGGCAAGGCCTTCTCGCCTCCTGTGGCCACGTCACCGCAGCCCGATGGCCCAGACCAAGCCTCAACCTGCTGCTGCTCCTGGAGCCAAAGATGGGGTGGGGCCAGCATCTGGCACCCCCACCCCAGTTCCTGGCTGCGATGGAAACCAAAGTGCTCCACGTAGATGCTCTTTTCTGCGAAATGCAGTTGGCTTATCCTGAACATGGTGATTAAACCCACTTTCGCTCCTATCCCCTCTGATAGCCATGAAGACCATCCACGCTGAGAGGCAGGTATGTGGGGATTAACATGACTTTCTCCCTTTGTTTCCACTGGGAAACTTCCACAATAATTTTGTAAAAGTCAGGGGCAAAGATGAGATGTCATCAGGCGGTTTCAAACTGAGCTGCAGTGCAGGTGGACATGGCAAGACCACAGCTGCGCTTTGCTACCCAGCTGCTTCTCCGCGTGCAGCCTGGGGGCTCCAGGGGAGAGGGCAGGAGGAGCTTATTTTCTTAAATGACAGCCAGATTCCCTCTGGCAGCACGTGAGGCCAGCTCTTGGTGACAGTGGCACAGGGGATGATGTGAGCTCACAGACTCCCTCAGGTGCGTGGGGCAGGGGTTACCACCACCCATGTTTACTGAGGGGCCATGGCCCTGGGGGGACAGAGGCCTGCCCGATTCCAAGCTATCTTCTCACAAACGAGATGGCGTGAGGAGCATCTAGGCGCTAGAGCTGCCGGCCAGGGTGACTGTCCTCCGCACTTAGCACACATTGTGGTGGAGACACTTGGAGGGACTGGGGCTGGGGACTCAGGCTGCCCAGAGCCCTGGTGGCCTCAGGGACCTCACCGGCTGCTCGATGACCCTCAACACTGTCCGCTTGATGTCAGCAATGGCCTCAGTGTACACGGCCGCCAGCTCGTGGATCAGCTTGTGGTTCTGAGGCAGGAGGGCCAGGTAGAGGTACAGACACTGCTTCACCGTTTCCTCAGTCCAGGGCGCAGCCACCTCTGACAGGGGGGTGGGCATCAGGCTAGTCCACTCTTCCACCCGTCCCCCGTGCCCAGCCCTTCTCGGGAGCAGGTCAGTGGGAAGGGGTGAGGGAGCGGGAGCAGGACTGGGAAGTGAATCCATCTGGGGAAGGGGCATGGGCTCAGGGCTCCACCTCTGGCCTCTTCTGACCACCAAGTCGGAGACAGAGGGTCCCTGTCCAGTGCGGCTCTGACTCTTAACCCTCTCCAAATCTTCCCGCAAACCCCCGGCACTTGACCTTGCCGTATCTGCCATGTGCAGTAAGGGGTGGTGCAGCCCAGTCCCAGCCACCACCATGGCAGCGTCTTACAGCCCCAAGGCCCCTCATGTTGGCACCTCTGTTCTATCACTCTGCCTGGATCACCAGCGCTGCTCACATCACCCAGCCCTGGGTCTCCCAGCCCTCAGGAACTTTCCCAACACCAGGCTGGGCCTCCCCATCCCAACCCAACCCTTCACATTTAAGGGCCTGTTCGCAGGGGGCCCAGGGCTCCCTCTGGATCTGGAGGACCCGGAGGCTCTGCTGAGGGACAGGCCTGAGATGGTCCTCCCTGGACTCCCCACTGCCCAGCCCTCCTTGGCCTCTAGGTCCCCTGTGGACAAGCCCTGGCCAGCTCTCAGCTGTTCTTGCCAGCAGGTGGGCAGTGCTCAGTATGCACCGTGAACCTGCACCACACCTGTGTCCTTGTCAGCCCCGAAGAGCACAGATGGCGGGTTGGGGTGCACCAAGAGCTGCAGGTAGTTGAGGGCAAATTTCTCCACGTACTCCCGCAGCTGCTCCTTCTCGTACATGCGCTTGATGAACAGCAGGGCCTGGGAGCGCACCTGAGGGGCAGCGGCAGGGTGAAGCAGCCCAGCCAGAGGGACCCCATCATCCCACTCCTACACCCTCGCAAGCAGACCAAGCTCCCCTCAAAAGCAATACTCCCAGCCAGGTCTTCCTGGCTCTGGAACTTGGCACGTTAGGCTCCTCACTGCCTGGAACGTCTGTCACTGGCCAATCCCTGCCCCACTCAGACACCATCTGCCAGGAGCCGGGAGCTGAGGTTTTGGACTTGGGGAGGCTCTGGTCGAGAGGAGGTTCTGGTCGTGGGGAGGTTCTGGTCGTGGGGAGGTTCTAGTCTTGGGGAGGTTCTGGTTGTGGGGAGGTTCTGGTCGTGGGGAGGTTCTGGTCGTGGGGAGGTTCTGGTCTTGTGCAGTGCTTTGACCCAAACAGCACCCAGGACCAGGGCCAGAGGAGCACAGTGCAGGTTTGCTGAATGCACAGGCAGGGAAAGTGGTCACAGGCCCTCATCAACCACAGCAGGTACACACCTGTCCCCGTGTAGAGCACACCCACCCACTCCCATCTCAAGTGTCAGGTCACGGATCCCCTCCTCCAGGAAGCCTGCCCACCTCCCCTCTCCACCCCCCAGCAGATGGGGTGGGCCACAGCTGCAGGCACTAAGCATGCTAGGTCCTCACTGCCTGCGGTCACACTGGCTCCTTCACAGGTTGGTGCCCCAGGTTCCAGGCTTCGGGCCTTAAGAGGAGCTCGAGTTCACCAACGTGGGAAGAACAGAGTATGAATGGGAACCAGGAGTACAATCTCAGCCCTCAGAGTGACAGGCAGGAGGATCACAAGTTTGAGCTCAACCTGGGCAACTTACTGCTTAGCAAGAGTATCTCAAAGTTTAAAAAGAAAAAAAAGGAACTGGGCATGGTGGTGCATGCCTAATCCCAGCACTCTTAGGAGGCTGAGGCAGGAAGACTGCAAAACAGAAGCCCAACCTGACCAACTTAGCAATTTGATGAGACTTGCCTCAAAATAAAAGGGATGGGGATGTGCCTTAGTGTGAAGCCCTGGGTTCAAAACCCCTCCCTAAGGGCAAGTGCACACCCTGCAGGAAGAGGCAGGTACAACATTCCCCCTTTCTAAGCAGCTCCAACACTGAAAACTTTCCCAGGTAGTGAGAAAGCTGCAGTGCTTCCTGCTGACCGAGGAAGGGTTTGCACACTGCTCAGCGTGGCCCAGCACGTGGCACGGGGATCACCTTGTCTTTCTCGTGGGAACTGAGGTCTAAGAGCACATGCAGGTACTGGAACTGGCGGGACGGGCGCTTGAAGATCAGGTCTCGGAGTGTGGACATGCCAAGGTAGGTGCGGCTCTGCAGGGGGCAGGGAGGCGGGGCTCAGCTGCTGCAGGGCACCTCAGGGCCTGTCCCTCGCCGCGCCCAGGCTGTGCACCCTTCAGACCCAGAAGGATACTGCCCCCTTCTCACCTCGTCCTCACAGTACTTGCGAATCACCTCCAGAGCACTCTCAGTGATAAGCGGTGCCTCCAGCACAACCTTGGTGAAGATCCTGTCCGAGGAAGGGGGAGCACAGCTGCAGAGCAGCCTGGCCACCAACCCCAACTGCAGGGACAACTTCTCAACCCCTGGCCACAGGTGGTTCAAGAGCTGTCCGCTGGCCGGCTCGGGCAGAGACTGGCTCACTCTGAAACCCCGTTTCTTCCTTTTCCAAGTAGGGATTCCTAACTTCATTTACTTCCTACAACCAGGGGAAGGGGTGAGGGGGAGGGGGAGACGGCAGAGGTAACATGGGCATCAACAGCGAGGAGGAGGAGGAGGAGGAGGAGGAGGAGGAGGAGGAGAGCCATGCAGAGCCTGGGGTGGGCGTGTGGGTCCAGGTAGAGGGAACAGCAGTGGCCAAGGCCCTGAACAGAACAGCATGTTGGGGGAACAGGCAGGAGACCTAGGCCAGTGCAGTCTGCGTGGAGGCAACAGAAAAGGAGGCTGTATTTCGTCCCACAGACAAGGTCTCAGTGGAGAAGTAACCAGGCAGAATTCACATGGCGCAGTGTCACTAGGGCTGCTATGTAGAAGGCAGATGGGTGCTAGAGACCAAGAAAAGGGCAGAAGCTACAGCACAAGCCCTGGGGGCAGGAACTGTTATCACTGAGGGGAAGCAAAGTCCACTCTCCGCACATGGCAGAGGCAGAGGGGGGAAGGCTGACACGGGTGACAGAGAAGGAAGGTGAAGCAGGGGAAGGGGGACAGAGGGCACAAAGCCGCCCCCTCACCCGTCCTTCTGGTCTGGCTTCTCCTGCAGGCCTGACAGCAGGCGGATGAGGCAGTCCTCGTACTTGTCCAGGAAACCTGAGGACCCAGCTGCTAGGTAGGCACTATACTCCTGGTAGAGCCAGGCGAAGGCCAGGTCCAGGCGGGCCCGCACATCCTCCAGGATGAAGGACAGGACCTCGGCCTTGAGGCCTGAGTGAAACTGTGTCACCAGGGTGGCCAGGATTTTGATGCGCACCTGGCAGGATGGCAAGCAGGTAGGTCAGTGGTGTGTGTGTCTGTGTGTAATCCAAGTACCCCAAAACCATACCCTGCCACTCCGAGCCCAGGCTCAGGATGCCCAGCACAGACATGAGGAAGGAAGCTGAAGAACCCCATATGCCCAGCACAGCCGTATGTGGCAGAGCAGAGCAAGGAAAGAAACATCCACTGTCACTGAATCAAAGTGAGTTTCCAAGAGCACCTGGGTACTTGGGAGCGCAGACAAAGGAGGGGGAGGAAAGGAAAAGGAAAAACAGAGGAAGTAAGGATAAAACAGAAATAAAGCTTCTTAAATAAGGAGGGGGAGAGGGATTGAAGGAGGGCAGGGGAAGGGGGAAAAGCAGTACCAAAACATATCACGTACTGGTGCAAATCCCTATGATCAATGTGGGCAGTATGCAGATCTAAAATGCACCAACTTAATAGAAAAAAAAGAGCACAGAAAAAGATCTTGAAAGATCCCCTCATCCATGCACAGAGTCCCCTCTGGGGAGGGAACAGGATGCCAATAACAGCTGAGGAAGACGGTGCTGTGTCTGCGCTGCCTGGAATTCTGTGCGCGAGTGGACTAGCCTAAAAGCGTGGGGAGACATGCTTGGGTGGGGACAGGCTCACCTGGGCTGCCCCGCTGCAGGCCACGGCTTTCTCAGCCCGCAGGATCCGCTTCACGGCGCCCAGCTTCATGGCCTCCACCTCAGCATCGGTCAGGGGCTTCAGCACCTCACTCAGACGGAAGATCTTCTTGCGCCCGCCGGCACCCGCCAGCCTATGTGAGCAGGGACAAGGATGAGGTGACTCAGAGAACCCTTGCTGTGGCCCAGGACTATCTAGAGACTCTCACCACTCGGGGACGAGGCAGGCCACACAGAAATGCTATCTGTCCTCCTGACGCCTCCTAGCTCCCTGGACTCTGAGGCGTGAGGGTGAGGTGAGGTAAGGAGGAGGACAGCAAGGAGGAGTGTGGTGAGCAGAATGAGGATGGCTTGGCACACCAAGATCTAGGGGCCGAGCCTCAGGCAGAAAGGACTAAGTGGAAAACCCCCAAGGGACCTGCTATGGCTTAACATGGGGAGGGAGCACAGAGCCCAGAGGAATGGCAGGTCACACTGGGCCATGAGCAAGCCTCGGAGGGGCTGGAGCTATATGGCTGGATTTTGGAGTTGTACAGAACACAAAGAACAAGAATGATGAGACCAGCCAGTGGGTTAATAATCAAGCCGGCTGGGTGTGGTGGTGCAAGCCTGTAATCCCAGCACTCAGGAGGCTGAGGCAGGAAGATTCTTTCAAGTTCAAGGCCAGCCTGAACTGCATAGTGAGACCCTGTCTCAAAAAGACAAAAATAAAACTGGCCAGGGATATAGTTTAGCAGTATGGTGCCTACCTGGCAAGCTCCAGGCCCTGAGTTGATTCCCAGCACCCAAAATAGGACGAGGCTGCATGCTTTACCACAGTCACTCTCAACCCCAAGGCCTAAACACTGAGTTACCAACCACTACCAGCAACTAATTAATTCTCCCTTGATCCTTATAAGGAGGCCGTTACTGTTCTCCTAAACTTAGATGTAAAGGGGTACTTTTACAAAAAACCCACAAAGGCTTGGCAGATACAGCTGAGCCTAGAGTCAGGGAGCACTTCTTCCAGATCTTCTGTCTACATGTGTGTGCATGCACAAGTGGTGACACACACACACACGTGTGCGTGCGAAGCTGAGACCCAAAGCCACAGGAAGGCAGGGCTCCTAGCCCATCCCAGCACCTAGACGGGACTCACCGGGGCTGTGTGACAGGGATGATGGGCTCAGGCCTCCTCTTGGCCTGCGGCACCTCCTCCTCCAGGGGGGACATGGAGCTCAGCGAGCCCACCACCGAGATGGCCTGGCCCTGCGCCGATAGGCGCCGCTTGATCAGGACGCTCTCTGGCTTCGCCACCTTCTCCTCCTTGGGCTCCTCCTTGCACTGTTTGGTCTGCTCCACACCTGGAGGGAGGCAGCAAACAGGTCCCTAGCATGTGTGACAGTCCTGCTTCCGCCCCAGGATCACTGAGTACCTAGCCCGGCACACAGAAATGGCCTTGCAATGTGCCCAGCACCATCCTGGAGTGGGTACTTCTTTACCCCTGTTTTCCACTGTAACAGCCGAGATTCAAACTGGAAGTGCCATTCACTGCTGGGGGCAGCATCAAACTTGACCAATGGTTTCACCACACTAATCACACCTGCCCTACGGCCGTACAGCTCCACTCCTGCATACGCCCAATGGAGAGGGCACAAGCACCCCAACAGACTGTGACAACGTTCATCACAGCTTTGTGCACAAAGGGCAAGAACCTGAAGCAGCCACAGGACGGTGGACAACATGGACATACATTTATATAAAGGGAGACTACTGAGCAATAGAAAATAAGCTGCTGGTTCACATGGATCAAACTCAAAAATTTATGGTGAGCAAAAGAGGCCAACCTCTGTGATCCCACTTACATGAAGTTCAAGAAAAGGCAAAAGTGCTCTTTGGAGGCCGGACTCAGAACACTGGTTATCCCCGGAGGTGAGGCACCCTGAGTGATGGCTGGGACAGATCAAGGGAACTCTCTAGAGTGGTGGAAATGTCCTGTATCTCAATTTGGGTGGTGGTTACACTGGTACTTTTACTTTGTGAGAATTCACTCAGGCATACAACTGAGAGCTGTGGATCTCACTGTGCATATACTTCAAAAGCACTATTGAAGTAAGGATAAACAAGCTCAGGTGAAGCAACCCGACAGAAGTCTCTCAGCCGGTAAGGAAGGAAGCAGCCTGGTTCCTTCTAGAATTCAGACCTGGATCCGTCACATTTCCACGCCCAGAGCCTGAAAACATTGAGCACTCACCCCACCTGCGGGGGCTGTGCCTCTGTACATGCCCGACGGCACGCAGCCTTCTTCTACACCCCCACAAGGAGGTGCTCAGCCACTAAGGAGAACCCAGCGCTTGAGCCCAGCTCCAGGCATCTCACCTGGACCCAGTCCTGCCGCCGTCATCTGTGTGGCCATCAGCCGAGCCAGATGCTTGATCTGGGCTTCGGTGCCTGCTGACTCCACGGGGGTGTAGATGGCTTGGAAGGAGGCGGGCATGGTCTCAGGCAGGTACACCATGCTGATGAGGACCTGTGGGATGCCCAGAGCAGGAGTCTCTCTCGGTCATGAGCTCCAGAAGCAGCAGTCCCATGCCCAGGCCAGCTCAGGGGAAACAGCAGTGACTGGGACTGACTGGGGCTGCCTCATGGAGCTCAGCATCCCAGAAGCCAGAGAAAGCCAGTCCCATCCCAAAGCAATTCAATTATAGGCCCCCAGCCTCGCCAGTGAGCAGACCCTCCCTTTACCGGGGGAGGAAAGTGAGGGGTGTGAACAGGTTTGGATGGGGACTGAGACCACCCAAAGAGGGACCACTGGGTGGTGGTCACAAGTGACCTCCTGAGGGAGTGAGGGTGAGAAGAGCCCACTGAGGGAAGCTGAGCCCTCTGGATCATCCCTCCTGGGATGGACATGCACCCAGGGTGGAGGAAGCAGGAGGAGGAGGAGCCCTGTCTCCCGCCATGGGCGGCGCATCCCAGGCATGCTCACCAGGTTGGCCACATTGTCAGGCGTCAGCAGAGGCTGCAGGAACTCAGCCGTGATGTCTGTGTCGGACTGGCCTGAGATCTGGGCTGAAGCCTTCGAGGTCCCTGAGGGACCAGGCTCTAAGTCCTTGTCCTCATCGTCTTCCCCGAGGTTGGGCTCTGGGACAGGAGAGAACAAGACAAAGGCTCTAATGAGAGCAGGAGGCTCCCCGGTTCCATCAGCCTTGGCGAACAGGAGTAGCCCAGGGGACGAGTCTCCAGGCTGCAGTCCCACCTTGGGGACTGTAGCCCAGCTGACCTCAAAGCATCATGTTGATCTTGGGCAACTACTTCCCTTTCTGGGCCTCAGTTCTCATCATTTGGGGTATGAATGAGCCAAAGCCCAGAAGCTGAACCCGCCCACTAAGCCCTAAGAAGACAGTGTCACTGCTATTCCTGTGACCACCACGATCACTGTCCCTGTCACACTGCAACTGACCTCTGTAGTGTTGTTACTTATGGCTGTGACTGTGGCGCTGGGCAGGAAATCCAAGGCCTCATGGGCACCACATGCTTTCCATCAGCCAACTGCACCCGCAGCCCGAGACAGCGTTAGTACAAAAAGCCAACTCGTAATTCCCAAGATCTACGTGCATAGCCCTTGGCCTGTGACATAGTGCTAAACATTACTAGGGGTCGGGGAGATGCAGCAAACAAACACCACCCAGCCCTAATGAGACGGTATGTTTTTGCCTGTGTGAGTGACAGAAATGAAAAGATTAATCACAGCCATTAGGGGGGTGTAGAGTGTGGAAGAATAAACACACCACTCTGTAGAAGGACAATGTGACAGCAAATCACATTTAAGTGCACATCTCTTTGAGACAGCAATTCCATCTCTAGGTACTGCCCCTAAAAACATGCCCGCATTTAAAGCATGAAGGTCTGTGCTTTGCATATGTTCTTTTTTAGACCAGGTCTTGGTGTGTAGCCTGACTGGCCATGAACTCACAGTGGTTCTCAGCCTCCCTAAGCCTGGGATTATAGGTAATGCCACTATGCCCAATAAATTCCTATTTTTTAATAGGAAAACAAGTCCTATGTAAATAAACATGAGTGATATTTTTAACAGTGTTGATGTTAAGGAAGCTGCTATAGTTGACACCATTCATAAAAACAGAAGTTAGGTATAGCAGCACACCCCTGCAATCCCAGCCCTTTGGGAGGCTGAGGCAGGAAGAGCTCAAGTTTGAGTCCCACTTTGGCAATTTAATAAAACTCTAAAAAATAAAAATAAATAAATAAATAATAAAACTATTTAAAAAACAAAACAAAAAAACAATTCATTTCTGATTCCTGGTACTAAAAAAAACCCCCGAAACAAAAAAAAATCCCGCCAAAGTCAGGGATGTAGCTCAGTGTGAAGGACTTGGATACCATTCCCAGTGCCATCAACAAAACAAAGGAGAGGTCTACACACACAAAGCACTTCTGATAGAAAACGTAAGAGCTAGGCGTGGTGACGCACACCTATAATCCCAGCACTTGGGAGGCTGAGCAGGAGGATCCTTGCGAGTTCGAGACCAGCCTGGGCTACAAAGTGAGCTCAAGGCCAGCCTGAACTGCGTAAGTGAGACCCTGTCTCAAAAAGACAAAAAAAAAAAAAAGGAAACATCCACAGCTGAGGAGTGGGTGGTTACATTTGGGGAGAGGGATAAGATCAAGACTACCTTCATTTTATTCATTTCTGTAAAATGAATATTATATGCCACAATAATTATCGATAGTGCGTATCAAATCGTATTATACAATACAACATATTATACTGACGCGAATAACGTACATAGCTCAGTGGGACAACACACTTCTAACAGGCTCAGCCCCCGCCCACCTGCCACCAGGCCCGGCCCTGGCTCTCCGCTCACCTAGCTTCATCTTCTTTAGCGTGGAGTCCGAGTCATCCCGTGGCCTCTTGCGGGCATCCTTCCCACTGGGCATGTTGCGGGCAATCTCAGCCTGAGGCGTGCCCAGGTCCACCAGCAGTGTGGTGATCTGGGCCTGGAACTCCAAGGAAGCCGGGTGCTTGAGCACACTCAACAGGTGCAACTTGAGGTTCTTGCGCACACTGCTCACCTGAGATTTGGCCAGTGTTGGGGGCAGGTTGGCTGTGAGGAAAGAGGCAGGAGCTCTGTGCTGGGGACGAATTTCAGGGTCATGTTGGATACAACCCCCAATCTCAAACTCGGGCCAAGGTCCTGAGGCTCATTCTAGGGAAGTTGCTGTGGCCTCAGAGCTAGTGTGCAGCTTTCCCCCTTACAAGTTGGTGCATAGAACCCTTGAGAGGCCTCCATCAGTCCCTTAAACAGAAAACGCCAGCCTCCGTGTTATTAAACATTAAGTCTGACATCCTCCTATCTCTGGTCTGGACTCTGATGCTTCTTGTAAGGAGGGATGTAAGCACCACCTTCACTTCCACCAACTCCCTACTGAACAGCTGCCGCAGCTCATGCTGTTCTCACTGCCACCAGAATGACACTACAGTGTTGGATGGTCACCTTGATGAACCAGCTTCCCTGCTCTGGAACCAAAGAGAATGTCTGTAATTCAGCCTGCCCGGTATACGCTGTCTGTTCTTCAGCCAACAACACTCCCATTCCCCATTGAGGGAACCACCCCATTTCCATTCTCCATCCAAGTGTGAATGTAGCCAGTAAGAACACAGCATTTACTTGGCCACTGTGATTGGCTCAGACATAGGCTCATAATCTCTACTGACCAATCAGAAACAATGAGCATTAGCTTTCGATGGAATGATGGGGAAAGGGACACTCTCCTGGGGTTGCTAAGTGGGCAGAATGGAAGTTTAGAGCTAGGGGCATCCGTCTTTGCTACCCCAAGCAAAGAGCCGGATAACAAGGCAGAAAGCCAATACTAAAAGGCTAAGAGCCATACAACAGACCATTCCACAGCACCGCACAGAACTTACACCTCCACCCGACTTTCCAGTTTCACCCATGCACAAAAGTAGAGAAAATACTGAGTCTCCACGTACTCATTAACAAACATTTTGCTGATTTTGGAACATCTAGCCTCCCTTTTTGGTGGGGGCTGGAGGAGAAAGTGCGATATTAGAAAAGTGTTTCACAGATATCGCGTTATTTCACTTGCATACATTTCAGTGTCAAAGGCAGTACAGAACAGGCTTCTGGCACACAGCAGTTTCCGTCTACTATAGGCTAGAGCATGTGATACTCAGGATACACCACCCAGCTCGCTGTTCCTCTAGAAAGGGGCAGATGGGCTGGGGCTGTAGCTCTGTGGTAGAGCACTTGCCTGACACAAAGGGGCAGACTGGCTGGTGGAGGGCCCAACCTACCATGCAGGGTTTCATAGGCCTGGATCACCTCTGACATGAACATGGGTCTCTGGCGGGCGATATTGGCGAGGGAGCCCAGTGCTGTGGTCAGATTAATGGAGGAGATGGCGGGGTGCACCATGAACTTGAGCAGCTGCTCCAAGGCTGCCCTGCCTTCTTCCCACAGCACATCTGATGAGGAAGAACAGAGCCAGTCAGCGCTGAACCTCTCCCAGACCTCGGGAGACGGGACACAGAGCCAAAGACAGAGCCAGGGCCAGACAGCGACTTCTGGGGCCTAAAGGAAGGGGGACCCTGGTACTCCCATGTCTGTGAATGGCTAGAAAAATGCAAAAATATTAGCATTTGATAGTCCCATGAGTATTAATGACTATAAAAGCTAAGTTATAAGGATGTTCAAAGCATGGGCTTGAAAAGAGTAAAAATAATTTAAAATATTCTACCGTGAGAAACTGACTATATCACCTAAGTTGACACCACTTAGTTTTATGCACATACGCATGTCCTCAACCCTATCTCTAAGAAGTAACACTTAAACCTCTGGTGGTAAACACACTGCACTCCATGTTATTTGAGAGAGTGAATAAAATACAATCTAAAGCCAGGTGTAGTGATGCATGCCTATAATCCTAGCCCCCAGGAGGCTGAGGCAGGAGGGTTGCCACAAATTCAAGGCCACACACTGAGATGGGCTACATAGTGAGTTCCCTATGGGACACAGAGCGAGGACACAATGTGACATGTGTAGCTTCCCTCCATTGAGGCCCTCCTGTCATGCTATTTGTACTGAAGCCTGCAGGATGTGAAATGGAACTTCTTAAACAAGATCCAAAATGAGCTGCTCCTCCTTTAAGTTGTGGGCGTTGCTTATTTTGACCCAGCAACGAGGAAAGTGACTCAGGCGATGCACAATTTAGCAATGAGGAAACCAGCTTAGAGAAAGACTAACCCTAAAGCCCAATAGCAGAGCTGAAATCTGAACACAAGCCATACACTCTAATGTCTCTCAGCTACAAATAGAAAGCTCATTTTATGAACAAGAGAAGGAACAAATGTGGACACTATGTTTACATAAACATCTGCGTGTTCACAGGCACGGTACGGAAGAAAACATAATTCCCTTAACAGTGTTTATCTCTGCAAAGCAAGGCTGGAGGAGAGGGATTATTCTGTGTACCTTTCCATACTGCCTGACAAATATGCAGTGTATATGTACTACTTTTATAATTTGAAATTAAGAAAAGCATAAAACTACCTGGCAGTCTGGTATGGCAGTGCATACCTATCATCTCAACACTCTGAGAGGCTGAGGCAGGAGGATCTCAAGTTTTGAACCCAACCCGGGCAACTTAGCAAGACCATATCTTCAAAATATAAAAAACCCTCAGTGAAATGGCCCTGGTTCAATCTCCAGTACAGCAAAAAACCTATAAAACAACAAAAAACCCTACTAGCTGGAACCTATTCCTTCACTCTTACAGCACCTCACCATGGTCCACGGAAGGGGAGCACCATCATCTCCACTGTACAAAAAAGAGAAATCAAGTCCAGAAAGAAGCAACTTACTCAAGCTCATAATACGGAAGTGGTGAAGCTGGGATGGAGCCTAGCTTCAGGCTCTTAACCACTGCACTCCAGGAACTAAAAGCCAAGCCAGGCAAGCGGGGAAGAGGGAGGGAGGAGAGAAAATGCCAGTCAAGTCAAGCAGCACCAACACGAGGCCAGGCGGCACTCACTGTACTGGATATAGGGATGGTCGCGAGGGATGCGGTCCAGGCTGATGTCATGCTCCTGGCGTCGGGGAACTTCTGAGTCAGCCATGCGCGGTGACAGGGTGACAATGAGGCCCTCCACAAACTTGATGGCATGGGTACGGATGCCATCATTGTCAGAGTCCAACAGCAGGATGATGTCCCCAGCCATGGCAGACACCATGTCCCAGCAGGCCTCTTGGAGATCGCTGATGACCCGTGACTTCACCATCCACTGCCACGGGGCCAGGGAGGAATGGAAGAGACAAACGTGGAGATAACACATCAATCCCCAACGTCCTCCACTTCCACCTAGAGACCCTACATTCATTCAGTTACCAGCTCCTGAGTTCCCACCTCCCTGCCTAGAGCTGGGTCACGATGGGGTAGGCCAGTGGTGGCTGAGACAGGTCTGGACCTGGACTCCAAAGGGGCTCACAGGCAATGAAAACCCAGCAAAGCCCCAAAGATTAAGGAATGTGGGCCGGGGGTATAGCTCAGTGGCACAAGCACTTGCCTGGCAAGCACAAGACCCTGAGTTGATTCCTGGCACCAAAAAAAAAAAAGCTTAAGGAGCCCAACAGAATATCGCCGACTCACATGGGGCACAGCCCAAGTGCTTCCTTCATCTCGTCAATGCCAAAGAACAACACGCTACAGCAGCCTCTCTTCACACCATGGCCCACAACCAGCGTCACATAATTCTCTCATTAGATTCCAGCTCCCCCCCTGGGCTATGGGCACCGTGATGGTAGGACCCTGAGTGTGTTGGTTACTTCTGGGTCCCTAGCCTCACCTAATGGGCTGTGCACCAAGGAGGTACTTGAGGAATGTCTGTTAAATGAATAAATAAAGAGACCAACGAAAGAAAGGACTTGCTCACAGCGAGTCCCTGACCCAGTGAATGCTAGATGCCTGGTCTGCTCCCACAGGCCAGGAGTACATCTTGCCCATGTAGTGTCACCTGACCCTGGTGTGAACTCCAGCCAATGAGTCTGTAAACACAACCCACAGGTAGGATGCGGGGGGTGGGGGTGGGCACGAGGAAAGCGCCCACCTGCAGGGCCACCTTGTAGAGCTGCGTCATGGTGAGGATAGCCTTCTTCACCACATTCACATTCTCGTCCCTCAGAAGCATGTTGAGGTTTGCAATCAGCTTCAGCAGTAACTCAATGTCTCGCTTGCTGGGGGTGCAGGAAAAGGGATCAAGTCAAGCTGGACTTAAGGTGGGCAGTGGGAACCTGGGGTCCAGGTGCAAAGGGAACTCCGGGCTCATAACTCAGGGAAATGGAGGTGGCAGTTGGGGACTACATATGTTCTGTTTGCCAGCACATCTGGAAGCTGAGAACAATGCCCAATATCTCTGGTCTGAGATGCCCCTGAACTGTATCTTCTCTGGTCCTGCAACACCCCCTTAGAGGCCTGCTGTTCACACATGGAGGAGGAGAGCGCAATGACTGTAATGTGCACAAGTACCCTCGTCTTCTCAAGCATGTGTAGTCCTGGGAGCTCAACCCTGGGCCCCATACCATGCCTCCTCGATGAAGCCAATGACAAATTTTCGTACTTCAATTGACTTGTCTGCTTGGAAAGCAATGATCTCCTGCCAATGTCAGAGAAAAGATGCGTCAGGCCATAGCACGGTGCATCCCCAGCCCTTTGCCCAGGCCCCTGCGATCCCTTCCATCACTCACGTCCAGAAAGTTGTCCAGTAGTGTGGGGTCTTTGTTGATGATCAGTTCCTGGACCTGCAGGGAGATTGGGTTGGCAAGAGGAACAGACATAAATAACCAGGACCCAATCAACGCAGACAGGACCATAGGGGAAATGGCATGGGCCTGGGTTCCTGGCTCTGCCGCTCCCTCCTCTGCAGCTGAGCAAGTAGTTCCCCCTCTCCGAGCCTCAGTTAGCTATACTGTAAAATGAGAACCTTAAACGCCAACTCACAGGACTGCTGCGAGATCCCACAGGGCGGTACTGGCAGGCAGTGAGGATGCAACACACTGGCACCATCCGGTGAGCATCCAGTGTCAGTGAGAATCATTCCCTGAAGCTCCTACCTGGCAGGCCTTTGGAATAAGCCCACCACACACCCTCCCGCAGGCCCAGGACCTTGCTCCCACTGCTCAAGGTGCTGTCACTTAACAGCCCTCACCACCATCAGCGCCGGCTGTTTCGGACTCCCCGAGGTCACATGCTGAGCAAGCAGCAGAGCCAGCTTCTCACCCAGGCACCCTGACCCGTCTCCCAGTTCCAGCTGCCTCCTGCTCTGAACCAGGCCCTCCTTTGCCTTTGTGTACTTTCACGCGTTCTGCCTGAAATGACCTCGCCCTCTAGCGTGGTACCTCTCTCCACATCCCCCAGAGCCTTGCTCACAGTGTCCTCTCTTCCAGAAAGCCCCTGCTGACTGCCACCCCTAGGCCAGGTCAGGTGTCCCCTCTGGGCTCTCATGGCCCTCAGGTCATTGCCACGTGGTGGCAGACATGGCTTCCCCAGCACACTGGACTCTGGTAGACAGGAAATGCAATGAAGAGCAGAGGAGTCCAGAATTCCAGCACTAATTCAGATGGCTGCTAGCAGTGACCTCGGTCTGATGAGATCAGCCTGGGGTCCACTCTCTGGGGCCCAAGTTGGGGCAAAACCCTGCCTCAGAGTGCTGACGAGGACTGACGAGAGCACTCCTGCCGGCACAGCTCCAGGCTCTGCTGCAGGCACACACTGGCCCCATGCATGGGCATCGGTGTCTTCCCTGCACAGCCTCCCGCCCCCGCCACCCCCAACCCACCTGTTTGAGCACTGTGATCTTTGAATCGTTGGTGATCAGGGCCGCCTGGTTCAGGAGATCCACCACCTGGCAAGGGGGACAGGCCCATGAGAGCTAGCCTCATCTGGTCAGGCCACCCCCAACTCTGACACCTGGGGTGCACCATCCCAGTAGGTACGACAGCTCCTGGCTCCCGGCCTGCCTCACCACACGTACCCTCTCTGAGGTGGTCATGCCGTCGATGCCTGGCCCTTCCTCTTGTGTGAAAAACTGCGATGCCACACTCCGGCGAGTGACACTGTCGCCACTGCCACTTGCCATGGTTGCCCTCAGGTGCTCCCTAGAGAAGAAGAGGCAGAATCAAGCTCTGGGCCCTGCTTCACCCTTGAATCTGCCTCACTGCACTGGGGCTCCTGCTCTCCACTGGGGCTCTGCTCTGGCCTGGGCACCAGAGCAAACATCCCAAAACAGCTATAAGGAACAGCAGCCGCAGAGCCCTGCACACAGCAGGAACCCCCTGCACCAAAACAGGCCTGCTGAACTCCACTGCATTTCAGCCTTTCTCTGGAACACCTCGGGGCTGTTCTGAAAAGGGAGGGAGGGGGTTATCTAGGCATCTATCACAAGGTCATCCTGCAAAAATTACAAAATGATCAATGCAGAAAGATATCAATTACAGTATTAATCACCATAGTGAAATACTATAAGCAAACTAAGTGTTTTCAAATAGACTGGCTAAGAGAACCATAAACTGTAATACATCCCTATATTAAAAGACTATGCAGCTAACCAGGCACAATGGCATACATCTATAATCCTTGCCACTCAGAAAGCCGAGGCAGGACAATTGCAAGTTCAAAGCCAGCCAGCACAGTTTAGCAAGTCCCTGTCTCAAAATTAAATAAAAAGGACTGGAAATGTAGCTCAGTGGTAGTACACTTGCCTAGCATGGGACAGGTCCTGTGTTCAATCCCCAGTACGGAGGGAGGCGCTGGGAATGATGCCACATGCTTATAATTCCAGCACTGGGGAGGCTGAAGCTGGAGGATTGCTGTGAGTTCTATGTCACCTGGGCTACATAGTGAGTTTAAGGCCAACCTGAACTACAAAGCAAGACCCTGTCTCAACAAAACAAAACAAAAGGAAATGAAGAAATCTTTACACAGTAGTAAAGAATGCATATCCAATATGAAAACCTATAAAGTGAGGGCAGGGCATGGCGGCGCACGCCTGTAATACCAGCACTTGGAAGGCTGAGGCAGGAGGATCCTTGCAAGTTCGACACCAGCCTGGGCTACAAAGTGAGCTCAAGGCCAGCCTGAACTGCAAAAGGAGACCCTGTCTCAAAAAGACAAGAAATAAATATTGTCTTTAATAAAGGGCAGTGGTGACAGTATCACTCGCTGGAGTGTTGCATCATAGTTTTTCACACAAGAGGAATAAATATGTAAATAAATAAATAAACAAACCATTAAGTGAAAAATGTTTACTGTATGCTCCCTTTTTACAAAAAAAAAAGAACTACAAATACATTTTTTTAAAAGAACATAAAATACAACTTAAGAGAAGAAAAGAAAGAACTGAAAGGACAAACCAGAAGGCAGAAGAGGAAGGTAACGTAGCAAAAGCAATCTGGTAGTGCTCAGCGCAGTGTCATCACGCAGAGGTGGCCATGGCAGCCTGCGGCAACACAGAACAGCAATTCCATCCATTTCTGTCCCTTTGTGTGTGCACACAGAGCCACCTGAGATGAGAAACAATTTCTCTGGGTCTCAGTTCCCTCTTCAGTACAACTTGGACAGTGACAGGATTATAGTGAGGATTAAATGTGTTAGTACACACTGTAAACATCAGGTGACAGCTATTATTATTAACATTAGTAAACAACCATCATTGTTATGTACCTGGAAAATACCTGGACATTACTCAAAGTGCCAGCAATAATGACAATAATTAGAAAGTGAAAAGGACATTTGTTTTTGGGGTTTTTTTTGTCCTTTTGAGACAGGGTCTCGCTATGCAGTTCAGGCTGGCCTTGAGCTCACTTTGTAACTCAGGCTGGTCTTGAACTCACAACAATCCTCCTGCCTCAGCCTCCTGAGTGCTGGGATTACAAGTATGCGCCACCATGTCAGGCTGATTTTTTTTTTTTTTTGAAAAGAACATTTGTAAAAGAAACATTTTGTACACAGGGCTGGAGGTACAGCTCAGTGGGGTAAGTGCTTGCCGCTAAGCACTAAGGCCCTGAGTTCGATCCCCGGTCCCGGAAAAAAAAAAAAGAAACATTTTGTACACAGTAGCTGTTGGTAGTGTCAGCCCAAGGAATAACTATGTAGGAGCTCCCTGCCTGCTTTCTGGCCTGCAGCACCTCCACATCTTGCTCAGAGAGCCCTAAGAGGTCTCACAGGACCTGGCTTCTTCTACCCTGGTTTCCATTTCTCACTTGGCTCTTTCTGCTCCAGCCACTCTGGCCTCCTTGCTGCCTAGTGAATAGGCCTCACACAGCCCTCTCTCAAAGCCTGTGTGTCTCTCCAATCTGCCTGGAATCTTCCAACCCCCAGACAGCAGCGCCTACCCCTCTGTCCTATCCCCCTCCAATGCGTTTGCAGTACTGAGGAAGGAATCCAGGATCTTTGCACTGACCTATGTTCCCAGACTTTGTTTATTTTTACTTTGTTAAATTGCCTAGGCTTGGGCCGAGGATATAGCTCAGAAACACAGTGCCTGCCTGGCAAGCGCAAAGTCCTGAGTTTGATTCCCAGTACAAAAAAAATAAAAATAAAAATTGTCCAGGCTGGGCTTAAACTTGGGATTCCCTTGCCTTGGCCTCCCAGAGTGTTAGGATTACAGTAGGCACCACCAAGCCAAAGGAACTGGCTCAGGACTTTCCTCAGATACCCAAATCCACGGAGGCGCACATTCCTTATACAAAATGGCAGTTTCCATAAAGCCTAGGCACATTCTCCTGCATACTTTCCATCACTGTATTATGTGTAATACCTAATGCAACAGAAGTGTGTCATGTACATAAATGTTATACTGTATTGTTTAAGAAGTAATTTTTTAAGAGGCTGTACATGTTCAGTATGACACACTTTTCCTGAATATGTTAAATCCAAGGGTGGTTGAATCTTCAGGTGTACAGCCCAGGATACAAAAGGCTGACTGTGTACCATACAACTATCTATTTATACCTATAGTTATGCCATATACCATGTAACTACCAGAAACACTATTTTCCACTTATTTCCCCTTAACATATGTTGGAGCCCATTCTATCCATATATAGAGATTTCCTTCATCTCCTTTTCTCCTTCATTTCTTTTTATAGTTGCAAAACATTTTATCATGAGGATGTATCAGTTTTCTCAGCCAATCATCCCACCGAAGAACACCTAGAATGTTAGCAGTCTATTTTTGCTATTACAGTATCACGGTTCCTCTCCCTCTCTGTGGACTCCTTACAGAGTAGATCGCCCCAGTCCCACCTGGGACTATGACTTTTCTCCTGTGACTCCCAAACAGTGGCTGTAGTAGTCGCTTTCACCATTCAACAACCATTAAGTGGGCGTCTCCCAGATGATGGACAGCCCTTGGTATGACCCATCCAGCCCTCCGCCTCACGGAACCCATGGTCATGGTCATCATCAAATAGCATACACAAGCCTAATCATAAATTAGACCACATGTAAGAAGAAAGGGAACAGGGATCTACGAGTGCATTTAACAGGCCGATTTCGGGGTGGAGGGCGGGAAAGGAGGGTTTCACAGAGGAAGTGACGTCGGCGTGGAGACCCAAAGAATGAATGAGTTAGCAAGCCAGAAGGGGTAACAGGATGTTGTGGGCAGAGGGGATAGTTGGGCAAAGCGGGAAGGCGCATGGCCAGTATGAGGAACTGAAAGGCCAGTGTGGCTGTGATGGGGATAAGCAAAGACACGGAGTGGAAGCCGGCGAGGTCTCCGGGGCGAATGCGCGTGTGGGGGCCACGTTGGAACTTTGCCCCGAGGCACTGGGGAGCCAACGAAGGGTGCTGAGCAGGGGAAGAAACCGGGGCTCCGGGCACTGCGGCTCCCCTCTCCGCCAGGAGCCCTCCCCACCCACAGCACTGCCTCTTCAGGGCCCTCGCCCCCCAGTCCCGGGGCCCTCACGCCGCCTCCCTCCTACCGTGGCTCCAGCCTCCTTGCCCCTCGCGCCCCCTCAGAAGGTCCTCTTCGCAGACGCCGCCGTCGCCGCCATCTTTCGCCCAACCCCGTGACTCTGCGCACACTCTGCACACACAGAGCCGCTGGGAAATGGAGTCCAGTCCGTGGCCCGCCCCCGCCCCTAACCCTCGCCTCGCGGGCCGCCTTCCGCTCCCCGCCTGCCTCCGCCCCAGTGGCCTCCATTTTCCGGCCAAAAGGCGCTATGCCTTTTGGGAAATGTAGTCTCTAGCGGAAGCGTAGGACGGAAGTTGACTTAGAGCGTTCTGGGAAATGTAGTTCACAGAGAGGTCTGGAGTCCCTGGACGGCCAGCTAGTGTTAGAGCGGCGTCCAGAGGACTAAGCTCCTGGGTTTTGGAGATGGTCGGATACCCTTGTGGAGTCTAAGCGGAGGCCCGATCCTTTCCACCTCTGGTCCTGACCCTATACACAGTCTGAAGCATTTGCAGCCGTCGGAAGTTTCAGTCTTTCTGTCTGTCCAATGGGAATGTGGTTTTGAGCATCTCTGACGGGTCCTTTTATTGGCGCATCTGTAACTCTGGAATTTGTAGCGCTCCGAGTGCCCTCTCCTCCACAGCGGACCAGCTTTTCGCCCTGTGGGAGAGACATGATGAAGCCCCCTGGGGCAGAAAGGCCCCCAGAGTTTTGCCCTTAAAGTCTTTAGTATCAGCAGTGTCTCCCACCTGTAGCTTCCTCCTTCATCCATCGCCAGCTCCCGGGTCCTAGGGCTGCGGCTGCCGGCGCCTGAGGTCTGTCCCCTGGCGATCCCGCAGGGGGCGCCCCAGTCCGGGCGCACCGCCCTCGGGGAGGTGGGACGGGAGCCCGGGGCGGGCGAAGGCGGGGGTGTACCGGCTATAAAGAGTGGCCACCTCCCTCGGCGCCTGGGACAGCGGGACCCCGGGCGGTCGGACGGGCGGGCGCCGGTCGCAACTCAGGCGGTGCCCGCCGAGAGATCCGGACCCTCCGTGTTCCCCTGGGGCCGGAGCCGGGGCGGGTGGGGGCTCAGGCCCGGGGGATGCTGGGCTCGGTGAAGATGGAGGCCCATGACCTGGCCGAGTGGAGCTACTACCCGGAGACGGGCGAGGTGTGTCCTCCGGGATGGCGGAGCGGGAAGTGGGGGGCAGCTATCGGGAGGTGGGCTTGAATGGGGGCCAGAGACCGTAGTGTGCGCCCAAATGGTAGCCAGGGCATCTAACTGGGGAGCCCAGGAGCCCGGGACACGGAGACCAGGTATGAGAGTGAGGGACAGAAGACGACGAGGCTTCGGAGCGCAGGTTAGGCGAGCTAGTGGGGGCGATGGCTAACGTGTGTGGAAAACTTAAGCAAGGGTCAAGTCACACCTTAAACATGAAGGCTGGCTTATTGGGGCTCCGAAATCCTAGGGATTAAAATGAATAAGCCAAAGGTAGGAATTGGAGACCTCCAGCGTAGGGAACAGAGCTGGAGGATTTCAGAAAATGGGCTTCCAAAGGATGGAGAAAGCTAGAAACTAAGAGGTGGAGGAGGAGGAGGACACCATTGTAGGAAGTCTGAGGTGGACGTCAGGGTCAGAATACAGAGTTCATTTAAACACGGGGCAGGGGGGTGGAAACTAGAATTTGGGTTCAGAAATAAGGATCAGCTGTCGATCTAAGACTGGATCAGAAATAGGGGCTGGCAGAGCTCAGGGGTAAGAGCTAGAGGTTCTCAGGGGTGAAGCTTCTTTTGGGAGATCTGAAATAACAGGTGGCCTGGATAGACAGGCATCCAGATGGCGTCAGCTTTGGGGACCTGAAAGTAAGAGGTGGGGCCATAAGCTTTTGCAGTAGTCAGTTTTCGTCTACCCCTCATCCCTACCCATGACCCTCAGCAAAACTCCCCAAGTCAGAGGCTGGAGGATTTCAGATTGGGCACCTCCCCCTCACCCCACACACACCCCATCCCCTCACCCTCGCACACACACCCCATCCAGCGCTGTGCAGACATTGCTAAAATCCTCACCCAGTCCTACCTCAGACAAGGCTTCCTGAGAGATAGCAGGGCCGCATCCTAATGTCCTCACCCTAGCAGACAGAAAGTCCTTCCCCAAATCTAACTCCAGTTCCTCTCGGTGCAAGAACTCCTGCTTCCTGCTGGTTTGCTCAGGAATCAATATTGTGAGGGTGGGGAGGTGGGCATGGCGGGCCTGGACTCCTGGATTCCAGGAAGGAAACCCTGTGCTTGAGGTGGGGGTGCAGGGCTGGAATGGCTGGGCTTTCCGAGTCAAGATCTGGTGGTTACCTAGGGCTTGAGGCTGTGGAGTGAGACTCCTGGGCTTGGCAAGGTGCCCGGGAGGGGCCAGTCCTGGGTCTGAGGAGGTGTGAGGTGCACGTTGGGCCAGGTAGGGCCAACTGGGGAAGGGATTGGGTTCTTGGAGAGGTGCAAGGAGGTGGCTGGAGGTTCAGCGGGAGGTAGCGGGTGGAGGCTCCCAGGTACTGGAGAGATCAGAGTCTGAGCACAGGATTTAAGGGAATCAACTACAACTGCAACTCTGTTTCCAGGGTACACCTTAGGAAGCAAGCTGAGTGGGCGTAGCCAGAGGTCAGTGCTGGGGGGACAGGCTTCGAGGACCAGCGTTGTGTGGGAACTGTGGCGGGAACTAAGGGGCAACACTGGGGAGGGCGGGTGTTTCAGAAGAGCCAACAGATGGAACGCTGGGGGTGCTTTGGGGGCCACTGTGAGGGTCTCCCGCTTTCCCGTCAGATAAGCCCGCCTCTTCCTCTCTGTCAGAACAATGGGGAGAGAAATACCTGCCCTCAGCCAAGACCCAGAACTGCGAGGGTCCCTAAGCCACTTCTCACCTCAGCACCCTCCTGCTGGGGAGATGCTGACACCTTGCTGTTGCAAAGTTATCGCCCTGGGGTGTCCCCTCAGGTCCCAGGTCCTTACAGGTCACGGGTCCAATTGTTTCCCCATTTATTTATTTATTTTTGTCTTTTTGAGACAGAGTCTTGATGTGCAGTTCAGGCTGGCTTTGAGCTCAGGGGGGCCTTGAGCACCCCCACTTTGTCGCCTAGGCTGGTCTTCCATTTTATTTCTTTTTTTTTTTCCATTTTATTTCTTAAAAAAAAATTTTTTTTTAATTTTTTGAGACAGGGTCTCACTATGTAGTTGGGGTTGGGTTTGAATTCCCTATATAGCCCAGGCTGGCCTCGAACTCTCTGTGATTCTCCTGCCTCAGCCTCCTAAGTGCCGGCTCTGCTCCCCCATTTTAAAGTGGGATATCTGAGTGGAGTAGGGAGGGGGGCTCCTAAACTGTATCTAGGACTGCAAACCAGGTTCTGGCTTCTCATTGCTTCCCTCTGCTCCCTGCCACGCCCCTCTTCCTTCTTTGGAAACAATAAGGAAATGAAAGGGGAGAAAAATCTAACCTCTTGGGTGGGGGTGCAGAGCCTCTGAGGGCTTCCCCCCAATCTCAACCCCGCCCTGTGGGGGGAGATCCGGTTCAGACCCGGACACTAGGGGTTCATCCCAGCCACGGGGCGTGGGAAAGCCTAGGGTGGATTAGAGCAGCTGGAGGGTTTGAGGTCAGACCTCAGAGAGAACTTCCCGGTGGGTGGGGAGCCAGAAAAGGAGGTTCTCTGGGGCCCCAGAGAGCCCTACTGGGTTAGAGAAGTGGGGTAGGGTACAGGGGGATTTAGCACTCTCTAGAGACCCCCTCAGTCTGTCATCTCCCCTCTCTTTCCTTATTCTGGGGAGGGGCAGACGCACCCAACTAGGGGTGAGAGCTGGGGGTGCAGGGAGTGTGGGACTTCTGAGAAGACACAGTGCCGAGGGAAGGAAGAGAGACAGGCAGAGACTGCTACTGCCGGACACGGAGGGCGTGGAGTGGGGACGGAGAGCATGCAAAGGGGGCAGGTAGATGGTAGGGTGGCGGGGCTGGGGGAGATGAGGGGGAATGGCGTGGGGAGGGAGGAACAGGGCTGGAGAGAGGATTGAGGGAGAAAGAATGGGCAGGTCAGGGAGAGAGAAAGCAGCGGATAGGGAAGGGAGACAGGCGCTGAGACGGGGACAGAGGGGCAGATGCACACAGAGACAGAAATGGCCAACCCAGAGACCCGGAAGGCCAGACTGCGGGCACTGCTGGAGAGAGGGACGCGCCAAGGTGTCGCAGGGTTTCTCCCTGGCACTCAGACCTGGCCTTGGTTGCCACCTGTCCTTGACTCCCTCAGCAGCCCCCTTGAGCCCCTCTTCTCTCTGGACTTTGGGACCGGCAGTTGCTTCCAGCGGCAGGGAACCAGATGGTGTCCACCAGCCCACAGCCAAGGCGGCTCCCGCTGGAGCTCCGGCACCCAGGGGCCAGGAGATTGACCCACCTGGGGAGGGGGCAGGGCAGATGGAGGGAAGATAGTGGGTGAGCTGCAAATGCTTTTCTGTTTTCCTTGCTTATCTAGTTCAGTGTCTTCCTGGTACACTGTCCCCTCCTGAGGCTTGTTTTGTGGCACCTGGGATTATTAAACCCAGGGCCTTCCTACTGAGCTACATCCGCAGGCCTCTTTTTATGTTTCTGAATGTTGAAACCGGGTCTTGTTAAGTCACTCAATTGTCCAGACTGAACTCCACCTGGTGATCCTCCTGCTTCAGCCTTCTAGAGTGCTGGGACAATGGGCATGTATGTGCAACCACACTGGACCCATGAGGACATTTCTGTCTGCCTTGGTCACTGCTTTTATAGCATGATCCAGGATACAGGTCGGGAGTGAGCCTGCCTGGATTCAGAATCCCAATTTTGGTGCCTTTTTCTTCCTATGTGACTCCTGACAATCTTGTGGGCCTCAACTTAACTCATCTGTAAAACGGGCATCATATCAATGCCTCCCCCAGCCTTTACCCACCACCACCACTATGGTTGTAAGGATTAAAGAAAGCTTTTTTTGGGGGGGGGGTACTGGGACTCGAACTCAGGACCTCGCACTTGCCAGGCAGATGCTGAACTGAGGAGCTATATCCCTGGCACTGGATTAAAGGAAATTTAATTCACTAATCCTTCTTGGGAACTGCTGGGGGTAGTGCCTGGTACAGAGTAGGGGCCCTATAAATGTGGGTTAAATGGATGAAAGAATATATAGAGGGTGATTTCAAGAGGCAAAGTAACGCCTACCATGTTTCATTGAGGTACACTGCATGCTTTCCCCATTTGAACATTTCTGAAAATGGAACATGTTTTACAATCAATGGTATCTGGAGATTTTAACTAAGTGGGTGTTTTTCCATTTGTATCTCTATTTAAAATGTTAGAGCCATATGTTGTGGCGCACGCCTATAATCCCAGCGCTTGGGAGGCTGAGGCAGGAGGATCACTATGAGTTCAAGGCCAGTTTGGGCTACAAAGTGAGTTTGAGGCCAGCCTGAACTGCATAGCAAGACCCTGTCTCAAAAAGACAAAAGACAAAAAAAAAAAAAAAAGTGTTATAGCTTACAGTGACTCTTAGACTTGATCATATATAGAAATTGATAAGTGATATATTTTGTCTGATCATGTTTCTTTGTTGGTTTTTTTAATGTATGTGCTGCCGAAGCAAGCACTGTTGTTGTTTTATTGATACAGGGTCTTGATTTGTACCTCAGATTGGATTCAGACTTGAGATCCTACTGAGTGCCGGGATTATAGGCATTCACCACCATGTTGGCCAGATAAAATTTTTGACTTATAAAAACAATAATTTTTTGCCAGGCATGGTTGTACACACCTGTAATCTCCACACTCAGAGGGCTGAGGCAGGAGGATTGCCATGAGTTGAAGGCCAACCTGAACCACACAGAGAAACTCTTTTCCCACAAAAAGCTAAAAAAGAGTAAAATAAAATTAAACCAATAATTTTTAAACTGGGTGCGGGGGCATACATATTTGTAGTCCCATCTACATGGGTGGTTAAGGCAGGAGAAACATGTAAGTCCTGGAGTTCAAAGGTCAACCTGGGCAATGTTTTGAGTCCTCATTTCAAAAAAAGAAAAAGAAAAGAAAAACAAAGAACCTATTAGATTTATAATCTAAAAGAGTGATAGAGAGCTACCTATAATTGGCTAGATTATTAGAGATTTAGTCTAACAACTTATTAAAATTGAACTATAGTTTATTGGGAAATTAGTTTTGTAGTTGACAGCCAATTTTGCTAAATTTCTCAATTTTTTTCCAAATCAAAAAATTGATTTCTCAAAAATAAATGTACTACTCAGGTTTCTCAGTCTCAGGACTTCTTTAACTCTTAAAAATTATTGAAGATCCCAAACAGTTTCTGCTAATGTGGGTTCTACCTACTGGTACATACCATATTCAGAATTGAGCTAGGCTTGGTGGCGCCCGCATGTAATCCCAGCAGAGGCTGAGGCAGGAGGATCCTTAGGAGTTTGAAGCCAGTCTGGGCTACAATATAAGCTCAAGGCCAGCTTGAACTGCATCACGGGACCCTCTCTCCAAAAAAAGCCAAAAAAAAAATTGAAACTGAGAAATTTTTAAAATGTATTGTGTGTTAACTCAGTAAAATGGCCATCGTGGCTGGACACAGTGGCACAGGCCTATAATCGCAGCACTCTGGGAGGCTGAGGCCAGAGGATTGAAAGTTCATACCCAGCCTGGGCAACTTAGTGAGTTAGCAAGGCCCTGTCTCAAAGTAAAAAATAAAAAAGGAATGGGGATGTGGCTGTTGCTTAGTGCAAAGATCCTGGGTTCAATCCTCAGTACTATTTTTTAAGGGCTATTATTTGTATTATAGATATATACGTTTTTATTAAAATTATTATGTTTCAGAGTTGGCTATGGTGATGCATGCCTGTAATCCCAGCAGTTAGGAGGGTAAGGCAGGAGGATCTCCATGAGTTCAAGACCAGCTTGGGCTACATAATGAGTTCAAGGCCAGCCTGAACTACAGAGAAAGACCTTGTCTCAAACAACAGCAACAACAAAGATAACTATGTTTCAAAAATTGAACGAGGGAGCCAGGGATATAGCTCAGTGGCACAAGTACCTGCTTGGCAAGGGCAAGGTCCTTAGTTCGTATTCCTGGTCCCCTCCACCAAAGAAAAAGTTGACTGGGAAGAGTGGTGTTGTATTTTTGCAAATAAGTCTGTCTCAGTAGAAGAGAGCTAGAGTGTTAGTTGCTTCTGCCTTCTCTGTGTCTCAATATCACATGTCCTGAAACCTCTGGAAAACTCCACAGAATGCTTATGAAAAAGGGTGTCCTGGAATACACTTCGAGAACCACTTCAAGTGTGACCTCTTGTGTATGAGAGCATGGTGGGTAGGAGAATGGGGATGTACAGGGTGGACATATGAGGAGGAGGAAGAAACTTCAAGAGACAGCTAGCTGGGCGTGGTGGTGCACACCTGTGATCCCAGCACTCAGGAGGCTGAGGCAGGAGGATTGTTGCAAGTTAGAGACCAGCCTGGGCTACAAAGTGAGCTTAAGGCCAGCCTGAATGGCACAGCAAGACCCTGTCTCAAAAAGACAAAAAATAAATAAATAAATAAATAAATAAATAAATAAATAAAAGAGACAGCTGTCTCCAGAGAGAGGTAATGACAGTAGGAACTTGTAGTTTTGCTGAGATAGTAAGTTGCCCAGGCTAGATTTGAACTTGTCACCCTCCTGCCTCCGCCTCCCAGAGTGCGGAGGTTACAGGTGTGCAGCACTATTCCTGACTGGGAGGCAAGAGAGACAGGTGCACAGTCTCACAGAGGGCCCTGTGATCTCTTACTGACCAGGGCAGTGGGGATGCACTGACCTCTCCCCATCTTTCTCTCCCTGCAGGTCTACTCTCCAGTGACCCCAGTGCCCACCATGGCGCCTCTCAACTCCTACATGACCCTAAACCCTCTAAGCTCTCCCTACTCCCCTGGGGGGCTCTCAGCCTCCCCACTGCCCTCAGGACCCCTGGCACCACCCACCCCATCGGCGCCCCTTGGGCCCACCTTCCCGGGCCTGGGTGCCAGCAGTGGCGGAGGTAGCAGCTCCGGGTATGGGGGTCCAGGGTCCGGGCTGGTGCACGGGAAGGAGATGCCCAAGGGCTACCGGCGACCTCTGGCCCATGCCAAGCCGCCCTATTCCTATATCTCGCTCATTACCATGGCCATCCAGCAGGCACCTGGCAAGATGCTCACACTGAGTGAGATCTACCAGTGGATCATGGACCTCTTCCCTTACTACCGGGAGAACCAGCAGCGCTGGCAGAACTCCATCCGCCACTCGCTGTCCTTCAACGACTGCTTTGTCAAGGTGGCGCGCTCCCCGGACAAGCCGGGCAAGGGCTCCTACTGGGCCCTGCACCCCAGCTCCGGGAACATGTTTGAGAATGGCTGCTACCTGCGACGTCAGAAGCGTTTCAAGCTGGAGGAGAAGGTGAAGAAAGGGACCAGTGGGACGTCTGCCCCCAGGGCCAGTACAGGATCCGCCCCTACCACCACCACCGCTGCTGCTGTTACCTCCCCACCGCAGCCCCAGCCCCCGCCCCCCGAGCCTGAGGCCCAGGGTGGAGCGGGGGACGTGGGGGCTCTGGACTGTGGCTCACCCACTTCCTCCACACCCTACTTCACTGGCCTGGAGCTCCCAGGGGAGCTGAAGCTTGATGCGCCCTACAACTTCAACCACCCTTTCTCCATCAACAACCTGATGTCGGAACAGACACCGGCGCCTGCCAAACTGGACACGGGGTTTGGGGGCTACGGGGCTGAGAATGGGGAGTCTGGGGTCTACTACCAGGGCCTCTATTCCCGCTCCCTGCTTAACGCCTCCTAGCGGGGCATGGACCATGGTGGTGGGTAGCACTGTAGCTCAGTACCCTCGGGCTACTGGGGCCAGAGCCTTCTGGTGCCACTCTGCTTGTCCCGTGGGTTAACATCTTGTTTGTCTATTACTTGCTGTGATGACCCACTGGGTACTGTGACAACCACCACAGACAACCTTGGTGGCCCCACGGGGTGCTTCCAAGACTGATAACATGTTGACTGGTGTTATTGGTTGAACCCTGGGGTGCTTCGGTGGATGCCATCTGGGATGACACCTTGGTTGCCCATTTGGGTGTGATAGTGATACCATTTCAGTGCCATCTTCGGTGACCCCCCCGGGGGCTGGGGTCATTTATGTTTCGGTGGATTTGGCACAGCAGGTGCCAAGTTGGCCACCACCCTGCATAACATCTGTTTTGGCCCTTTGGGTGCTCGGAGGGCCACTGTACGGGCCGTGTGACATAAGCGCGCCATTGACCATTACGGTACCATTACGGCCACCGTGGCCCCATGCTGGCCATTATCACTGTCTCTGGCGTGGCCTGGGAGAGGGATGGAGATGAGAAGATTCCTTCGTTTTCTCTGATGCCATCCCCCAGCAGTGTCCAAGAGAAACCAGAAAGGCCAGGGTGTGGGGAATTTTTGCTGAAGTCAAGTTCTTGCCTGGGAAGTGGGATATTGGCTGTGTTTGACCATTAAAGGCATGGATTCCGCCTCTTACTTTTGTCTCTTTTCCTTGGTGGGCCCTGTGGGGCTTGAACACCTGACTTTCTGTTCCCCTGTTCCCTCTCCTTCCCGCCCCTAAGAACTGGCTGCCCCTGGGGGAAGGGCTGGGGTAGGCATTGACCTGACCTTTGGCTCTTTGCTGTCCCTGACCCCAAGGACAGTTTGTTCATAGATAACAGCCCCCGCAGCCTCGGGGCCAGGGCTGGAGGGGGCGGTGGCTCAGTGGTGACCAAGGCCATCCCACTGCCCCCACTTCCCAGACACACACTTCTAGCTCTGAGGCTTTGGGTTCCTAGGGGTTGCTCAATTTTTGGTTAAACTGGGGAAGAGAAAAAAGATAGATGAGGTGTTAAACTGGAGATGGGGTGTGTGTGTGTGTGTGTGTGTGTGTGTGTGTGTGTGTTCTGTGGGTTAGGGACAATCACTGTGCCTATTGGGGTACCTGTAGTCTATGTAAAGTCCTTTGTCCCTTTACTGGTCAACTGGGCAGGTTGGTGTGTCTGTCCGTACTTGGGTGTGGGCTTCCTGTGTGTGTCTCAGCCATTGTGTATGTGTTGTTGTTTTGTGTTCGTGATCTCTCGGCACACCTGTCCTGGATCTCTCACTGTTACATGTGGGTCTCTACATGACATTGTGTACTGCCTAGTGGTGCCTCAGGAGAGGGCAAGGATCTGTGTTGCATGTCATTGTGTTCCCAGAAATATCCCTAGGAGCCAACTTCTCTCTCCGTGGTGCACAGCCAGTGAGTGTTTGTGTGTGTGACACCTCTCACTGCTGTGAGTGTGGCTGTCACTGTGGGGTCCGTGTGTGAGCTTGTGTGGAGGGCCTGCTGGCCTGGGCACGTGTCTGTTACTCTTGTGGCCACATGAGTGGGGCAGGAGCTGAGTCCTTTGGCCGTTGTGGGCCTTTGGGCTGTGGATCCAGGTGTCTGTCTCTCTTGCCTCCTCTGGGGTTGCTGCTCTCAGAAACACACTTGTGTGCATCAGACCTCTCCTTGTAGAGTGGAAACAGAGGTTCAGCATGGGAGGGAAACTGGCCGAGGTCACCTAGTAGGACAGGGACAGGTGGGCAGGGTTAGCCTGATAGCATCTTTCCGTTTGCCTTTGCCTTTCTTGGTCCTTGGCTTTCTGGCCACTCATTCATTTTTCACTCAGCCACTGGCTGAATCACTCGATTGTATTTTTTTTTTTTTTTTTTTTTTGGTCCTGTACTGGGGATTGAACGCAGAACTTTAGCACTGAGCTATATCCTCAGCCCTTTTTATTTATTTATTTTTTAGTTTTTGTCTTTTTGAGACAGGGCCTCTGCATGCAGCTCAGGCTGGGCTTGAGCTCATTTTGTAGCCCAGGCTGCTCTCGAACTCACGATGATCCTCCTACCTCAGCCTCCTGAGTGCCAGGATTATAGGTGTGTGCTACCATGCCCCGCCCTTGCTTTTTTTTTTTGAGATCACGTCACTGTGTTATCCCGGCTGGCCTTAAACTTGCAGTTCCCCTGCCTCAGCCTCCCAGAGGGAAGACTGTTTCAGTTCATGCACCTGTGTGTGTGAGCTTCCACGTGAAGTATCTTCCAGTCTCTGTGTATCTAGCTTTCTCCTCATCTCTTAATTCTCCCTCTCTCTCTCTCCTTCTCTCTCTTATTTTTCCATTCTTTCTCTAACACTCTGACTCCTTGTCTGTCGGTCTCTGGCTTCTTCTCTGGGAGTCCATCTCCTGTGCTCTTTTTCTGGATCTCTGGTCTCTTCTTCCCTGGCCTCCCTCCCTCTCCCAGCTTCCTGAGTTTCCGCCTCTACCTGCCACTTCGCTGGCCAGGCCCTCTATTTCTGTCGCTGTGCCCGCCTTGCCAGCTGCTGCGTGTCACCACCCCCCCTGCCCCTGCCATGCTGGCTCCCTTCTGCCGTCCCACCAGCCTCGCTGTCTTGGGCAGGCTGGGGAATTCCTCCTGGTTCCTGGAAAAAACAACTGGGCCCAGAGAAAGGCCCTCAGTCTCCCCGGCCCCCGCCCCTCCCTCGGGCCTGGGGGTCTCTCCTGAGCCGGCGGCCTGAGGCAGGAAGCCCTGCGGTTTCTGGCTTCTCCCTGGCGGCCTCCGGATCTGGCCCCCGCCCCCCGGCCAACAGCCCAAATATTATTCTGCGGGAGGAGTCGGTGGTGGCGGGAGAGGCTCCGGCTGAAAGAGGCTTTCAGGGCAGCCAGGCCTGGGGCTTCCTGTCCCCAGGCTCCGGCCGAGGCTGCCCCAGTGGGGACCTCAGGTGGCCGGAGGGGTGGGGTGTTGTTGTAGGGTCCTTAGGGGAGGGTGGGGCCATCCGTCAGGGTGTCTGGTGGCCACTGGCTCGCCTGGCGTGGGCAGGTGTGACCCCTACCCCTGGGACAGCCGGCTGGTGTCCAGCGTGGAAAAGTACCATGGTCAGACGTGGGACGCATGGACAGACACGAGGACGCCAGGGATCAGGGATAGAAGGGGAGCCAGTGGGACACAGGGTTTCCTGGGCTGTGGTCCTGAGGTGACACAGTCCAAGGGAGGGGCCCATGGGTGGCAAAACAGAGGCTGGGGCAGGGCCTCGCTGGGAGCAGAGGGCCATCTGTCTCAGAAAGCTCAAGACCATCACAATAATGCGTAATGGTTTCATGTGATTCTACTGAAGTGATTGATGCAATAGATTCTCTTTTATTTTTTCTTTTTGGTACCAGGAACCAAACTCAGGACTTTGCGCTTGCTAGGCAGGCACTTGTGCCACTGAGGTATATCCCCGGCCAATCCAATACATTCTAATCCCCTTTACTTTATGGTTGGAAACGGAGGCACAGAGAGGTAAACTGACTTGCCCTAAGTCACACAGCTAGTGGAGAGAGTGCTAGGACTAAGCCGAGGCTGAGAATCTGTACCCTTCGCCTCTGCACCGCTATGGAGGGCTGAGGGTCAACAGCAGCACAGCAGAGCCTGGGGGCCCAAGCAAGCCCTTTCTGGAAGTCACCCTCACTTCTTGCCACAATCTCTACAGGAGAAGAGAGGGACACCCCCAGGAGCCAGCAGTCGGGGTACATGTGCATGTGTGTCCCTGGGCCTCAGGCCTGCCTGTTGGTGTCTGGACGTCTGTGGGTTTCTGTGTGATGCCGTGGTATTAGTGTAAATGCTGTGTGTCTGTCAGTGTCCCTCCCTGGGTCATTGTGACAGTGTCTCTTTTTCAGTTCTGTCATTGTCTTCTCTGTGTCTGTCACTGTGTTTGTTTTCTCACCATGTGTCTGTACCTAACGACACTTATACCTGCCAGCATGCTTTCTGTGTCCACCACTCCATGTCTGTCGCAGTGTGTTAGTGTATCTCTGTCACTCTCGGTCCCTGGACCCGTCATCATGCGCCAGCCTGTGTTTGTCACTGGGTGTCACTGCGTCTGCTCCCCTGTGTGTCACCATCTACCCAGGTGTGTTACTCACCACCCAGCCCACAGGTGGGCGGGTCAGGCCCACTGGTGCCAGGCCTGGGGCCCGGCCCGTCCCACCCTCCTTGCCACGGGCCAGGCTGGGCGCCTGTTTGCAAGGCCTGCCCCAGGTAAACAGCAGGATCCGGAACCCACGGGCACCTCCCTCACCTCTGCTCCCAGCCCCTCAACCGCCCTGGGCAGGGCTGGACCACAGCCCCACAGCCGGTGCCCCAGCCTGGAGATGGCCACCCACCTGCAGGCACGGGCTTCCTGGCCCCCAGCTGTGGCTTAGCTGGGCATCTGTCTGTTGTTCTGTGTCTCTCTCTTTGGGAGTCTATTCCCGTCACTGTTTCTGTCCCGCCTTCCTCTCTCGCTGAGGTGTCTCTGTGGCACTGCCTTTCTCGAGGACAGCCTTCATTTCCATTTGTTGGTGTCCTACTCCTTGGTCCCTCTCTCTCTCTCCCTGGACATCTCTTTGAGGTGTCTCTAAAGGAATTTGCCACTCCGGGCGCTACTTGCAAACTCCAGGCTGTCTCCTGGCCACCTCTCTCACCTGGGGAGTCTCATTTTCTCCTTGCCTCTTAGTGTGAGTCGCTTGGTCTCAGGCACTGTCTCTGTGGGTCTCTGTGCCCCCAACCTCTGCAGAGGCAGAATCTGCCATGCCAGGGCCTCTAGGGGAGCATGCAGCCCCGTATCCCGCCCCGACCTGCTGGTATATATATATATAAAGGCATATGTACATATTATTTATATTTGGACCGGGGGCAGACACTGGGGCCTTTGTGCGGCCGCTGCCCTCTGCCTGCCTGCTCGCCGCTCCTCTCGCTTCGTCCCTGCTGCCTGCCCACCCCCACTCCCCCTGCACGGCGAGGTTCCTGTGGGGCCTGCCAGCTTCCTCTGCCTGAGGTGTGAGTGGGCACGCCACGGGGAGGCGGGCAGGGGACCTGCAGGGTGGGGGTGGTTCCAGCTCCTGGGAAGCTTTCCGGGTGGGGAGGATTCTGGAAGGAATGGAACTTCTAGCCATGTTGCTGTCTCTGTCTGCATCTGCTGTCCCTGGGTGTCCCTAGGTCCTCAGCTGGCCTCTCCCTGGGGATCTGTGAGCCTGTGCATCCAGCTAGATGGCTCTGACTTTTTCTCCAACGCTCTGGGTCACAGATTGTGGTCAGGCATATGTGCCAGGCCCTCTGTGGAGCACTGGACACAGAAACAAATGTGGGTCTCACAGATTCTTCGTCATTTCTGTCTTATTTTCTCTATCTCTTCAGCCATGGTCTGAGCAGCCTTCCACCTGCTCTGATTAAAATGAAATCCAAAGTCCACATCACGGACCATAGCATATACCTCCCCCCACGATCCCTCTTAAATTCCTGACCACTCACAACCCCACCATACCTGTTGCACCACCTGGCTGCCTCCCAGATAAACCAGCAGGTACCCACTGCAGGGCCTTTGCGTGTGCCACCTGCCCAGATTTCCCCTGGCTCACTCCCTCTCCTCTCAGCCTCCTCTCCCCAGGGAGCCCTTGGCTACATCCTGTAAAACAGCCACTCTCTAAGCCCTTTCTTTGGTTCATCTTCTCTGACTGCTCCTCAGCTGGAGGGCCAGGCTGGTCTACACCGGAAGCCACCTCCACTGAGTGGGGCCTGAGTTGTGTTCCCTGCTTATCCCATAGCACCTGGCCCAGAGCTTGTCATGCATTGGATGCTGAGAGAGGAGCACATGACTCTATGCATCCCTTTGGCTGGGGATATAGCTCAGTGGAATAAGCGCTTGCTAGGTCCTGAGTTCGATTCCCAGTACCGCCAAAAAAAAAAAATTATCTATGCATCCCTCACACCACACTGAGGACAGTGATCAAGACGACCCTCGCCTGAGGGCTGGGGATATAGCTCAGTAGAATAAGCGCCTGCCTGGCAAGCGCAAGGTCCTGAGTTTGATCCCCAGTACCGCAAAAAAAAAAAAAAAAAGAAAAGAAAAAGAAGACGACCCTTGCCTACCCTTTGGGGCTCATAGTCCAGCTGCCAGACGGATGATCTAGAATGGGCAGGGCTGGTGTGGGAGAGGGCAGGGGGCTATGTGAGCCCAGAAATGGTGCCCAATGCCACTTTGGAGTCAGGGAGAGCTCTCTGGAGGAGGAGTCAGCTAAGCTGAGACCCTCAGAAGATGAGGAAAAAGGAATCAGGCTGTCTTAGGACCAAATGACCAGAACAGAATCAGCCTTGCTCTTCTTCCCGGAGCTTCTGTGCTCTCCTCTCTCAGAGAAACTGTTTTTTTTTTTTTTTTTTTTTTTTGCGGTACTGGGGATCGAACTCAGGACTCTGTGCTTGTTAGGCAAGCGCTTATTCCACTGAGCTATATCCCCAGCCCTCAGAGAAACTTTGAGGCTGTCTTAACTGTTCCAACCGGGGTCTTGCCCTAATTTGAATCTCTCTCATCTGTTTTTTCTTTTTTTTGGTCTTTTTGAGACAGGATCTGGCTATACAGTTCAGGCTGGACTTGAGCTTACTTGTAGGCCAGGCTAGTCTTGAACTCACAATGATCCTCCTGCCTCAGGCTCCAGAGTGCTGGGATTACAGGTGTGCACCACCAGAACGGGCCTTTTTTTTTTTTTTTTAACTTTTCTTTCTTTTTTCTTTTTTCTTGGTGTTTTTTTGAGACAAGGTCTTGCTACGCAGTTCAGTCTGGCCTTTATAGCCCAGGTTGGTGTCAAACTCGCAAAGATCCCCCTGCCTCAGGCTTCAGAGTGCTGGGATTACAGGTGTGCACCACCAGAACAGGCCTTTTTTTTTTTTTAACTTTTCTTTCTTTTTTCTTTTTTCTTCCTTTTTTTTTTGTTGTTTTTTTGAGACAGGCTCTTGCTATGCAGTTCAGTCTGGTCTTTATAGCCCAGGTTGGTGTTGAACTCGCAACGATCCTCCTGTTTCAGCTTCCTGAGTGCTAGGATTACATGTGTGCACCACCATTCCCAGCTCTTCTTCTTTTTAAATGGTGCCAGGGATGGAACCTGGGGTCCCATACACACCAGGAAAGGGATCTAGCGCTGAGCTACACCCCAGCCCCCTTGTGTTCTCCCTTCCCTGCCCTCTGCTCCTCAGCTGCCCTTCCTCTAGGTCTCTGTAGTTGGCGTCCACCCGGGCCGGGACATTTCTCCATCCAGTTCTCTTTCCTGAGCAGCCATCCCTCCCCGTTTCTGCCTCATCTCCCTCATCTCAGAGCTCTCGCCAGTCTTGACTCTCTCTCCTTCAGTGGCTGATCTCCACATTTGTCCCTCTCCACCTCTGTGGCCTCTCATCTTTCTTTGGGTCTCCATGTCTTTCTCCCGACTCAGTCTTGTCACCTACTCACTGATCCCCAAATTAATCCAGAACCTCTCCGCCCTGGCCTCACCCCAGCACTAGGGGAAGGGGGACTGATCCAGCCCCCCACACCCACACAGGTCAAGCCTTCTGCTCAGTTAATGGTTAACCCAGGCTCTATCTAGAATACACACCAGCCAGGCTGGGGGTGACTCCCCTGCCCCCCACCCACCTACCAGCTGCTCTTAAAGGACCAGGTGTCCTGCACAGCTTTTTAGCCCTGCTGGCATACACAGACCAGGTGTCTGGAGGCCACCAGCCCTGAGGGTCCAGGCGGGGGTGATACCCAGCGCCCTGGTCTGCAGACCTGGGTCAAGGAGGCCTCGGACTGGCCTGGGAGGGGGCCCAGGCCAGAGCTCCGTCCAGCATCTCTCCTGTCCAGGCTTATCGCCTGCCGTATTTAACCAGTGGTGGTTTTCCCAGCCCTGCCGAGTTCCGGCTGGCAGTGCCAGGGTGGCACAGCACCTGAGGGCTGGCCTGGGGGGATGGGACCCTCAGTGTAAAACCTGAGGGTCTTCCGGATGTGAATGAAGGATGAAGTCCCAGGGTCTGTAATACTCGGGCACTAGGACATGTGCATCAGCATCAAGAGGATGGCTCCAGGTGGCAGGGTTCTCCAGGTTTAGGTAAAGAAACACCTGCAAGCAGGGCACACTCTTTCGTTTCAGGGTTATCCGAGCCCCAAGACACGGCAGACCCTGTCACTCTCCACCGTTCTGTCCCTCCATCCTCTGGCCTCCCTGGCTCAGCATTTTCCCTTCCCGGAACCCGCCTCTGTTTCAGGGAGGTGGGGGCTGGGCTCCCGGGCCCCCTCCCTTTAACCCCTGCTTTGCCACAGCTCGCTGAGGCCCCGCCCCGTGACGCCAGCCAGCAGGAAGTCCTGGTTAATGATCAGTCACCTGGACAGGTGCGGGCCACGGCCTCGAACCTCAGAGGCGGCCGCGGGGAGCGGGGGCCAGGCAGTGCCTTCTACCCAGCTGGTCAGTGTTCTAAAGTGGCCGCCTCTCGGCGCCACCTGAGGCAAGAGGCAGTCACCTCTTTCCAGGCATCTTGTTAGTGTAACCTGTGGGGAAAATTTCCTCTTCCCTTGGGCAGTAACTCTTGACTAGTGACCTAGCCTCAATTCTCCAACTGCCTCTGCCCTCTAGGATGCCTCTTTCCCACCCCCACCCCCTGGTGCTGTCCTTCCACGATCCTGGATAGGTGATACAGGGCACGGGCCAACTACAGACACGGAACCTATCCCTGGACCTGTCTGTGGCTCCCATGCAAGAGGCATCCGCTTCCTGAACCTCAGTTCTGTCATCTGGAAAACGGGCCGATGGTGGCAACCAGACAGCAACTGTGATCAGTTACCAGCCGCCTGGCTGAAGGGCGCCACCTGGAGGCCAAACACAATATCCTCTCTCTTGTAGGATCATTCCACTCCCAAAGGGGGCGCAGCATTTCATACAACTAAGGGACCAAGAAGGAAAAAACCCATCTTTCAGTTTATTGAAGGACAAAAAGGGTGGGAGAAGGGGGCAATAAAATGCTTCCGCTTCATTTATAAAGAGCAAGTTTTCAGGAGGCCCCTTCTCAGGGAGAACGAGGCACCTCTCTCCCAACTACAAGCAGCAGCAAAGCGAAGCCAAGGAGGGGAAAGGGACATTGCAGGGGCCAAGGGACCCCCAAACACCACCTCCGACAGGAGCCACAAGCTTTCTCCCCCCACCCACAATGCATCTACCCCGGGGGACCCATCTGGGCAGGGGAAGGGGTTATGTACACAGGTAGGGTGGCACTGGGTAGGGGAGGTGAGGGAATAATTTATCCACAGCTGCACTGGGTGGCAAGGGGGTAGGGGCAGTAGCCTGGTGACAGTGGTGGCCTAGGGGTCCCGTTCTTTCTTGACCTTGATGTCTCCAGCGAGGATGGTGGCAATCTCGCCCTGCATGAAGGCCCAAGGGACAGTGGAGCCCACCAGCGGGCACTTGTCGCCGCTGGGGCAGTATACCTCCCCAGCTGGGCCCTGCGCCTTGATGAACTCCCGCGAGCAGGGAAAGCAGAACTTGTGTCCGGGCACCGAGGGGCACTGGACGAAGTGGGTGTCTTCCAGCCGCTCCCGGCACAGGGTGCAGCACAGGGGGGCCCCTGGGGTCGCCCCCGTGCCACTACCACCTACGCTGACAGCTTCAGCCCCAGCTGTGGGGCTGACTTCCGTCTCCCCGTTGCGGGCCACTAGGCGATGCTGCGTGGGTGGCTGTGCCGCAGAGGAGGCTGCGGGGCTCGCACCCCCAGCCCGCACAGGGCCTCCGCCCCCACTAGGGTCCTTGGGTGAGTGACCCAGGGCCTCGGCCACATTCTTCAGGGCGGCAATGGGAGAGGGCACACCGGGGGTCTCAGCGGAATACGGGGCACCGGGTGCTACCCAGTGTCGTTGCTGCTGCTCTTCAGTGGTCATCTTCCCCGCCGCCTCTCCCTCGGGCTCTGGGGATGCCTTGCGGCGGCGCGGTGTGGGTGCCAGGTTCCGGGAAGGGGCCCGCGGGGGCGGGCCGCACAGAGCTGCAGGGGCTGGCTCCGGGTACTGCTGGGGCAGGGCCTCGGCAGGCGCAGGCTCTCGGAAGCTGCGGACCCCGTCGGTGAGCAGCTCACCCAACTGGCGCCATTCACCTGAACCGTGGCGGCGTTCATACTCGAGGTACTTGAACCCGGAGGAAGCCAGGGCCTTGCCCGGCTCCCGCAAAGCATCGTGGAACATCTGTCGAGCTACAGCCAGGACCCCCGCATAGACATTGCCAGAACCACACGGGTACTCGGTGAAGAGCTTCAGCTCAAACTCATAGCCTGGAGGGCGGGCTGCAGCATCGAAGGCGAACACCCTCCCCACCAGCCCGTGATCCTTCTTGAAGCGCACATTGAAGGGGGCGCAGGCGGACAGCGCCAAGAGCTGCTCCCGCACAGCCTTGGGACGCCCATGCCACTCCTCTGCCCGGCCCCGCATGGCCTCGTTCAGTTCTGCCAGACAGTCCGCATTCCTCTGCTGCTTCTCCTTCTCGAAATCAGAGCCGAAAAGTGGACGGACAGGACTCAAGCCAGGTGCCAGGGTCAGGCCTCGGCCGCCCAGGCCAGACACGGCAGCTGCCAGCAGCCCGGGGGGCATCAGGCTGGGCATGGAGCCAAGCAAAGCCCTGCGTGCCCCTTCTGCCACGACCTCCTCGCGGCCCAGCCCATTAGCCAGGCGGGACCCCAGGGTGTACTCCAGGGCGGGTGACGGCAGGGGGAGGCGGCCGGAAGATGTGGCCCTGTCATAGCGGTCCGGGACGGAGACGCCACTGCCGCTGCCGGTCCCCGATGGCTGGGTCTGGGCCTGCGGGGGTGGTAACGGGGGCCCCTGCGAGGCCGCCGCCGCCAGGTCCTTGGTGGTCGGGTGCTTGAGGGCGGGGGGCCCGGGCGAACGCCCCTCGGGGAGCACGTGGCTGCGCTTGAGCTGGCGGGCTGCGTCAATGAGTAGCTCGATGCGGTCCGCGCCCTCGAAATTCACGCAGCCGCGACACACGGCCTCGCTGAAGTCCCACACCATGGCCCACGGCATCTTGGGCAGGTCGCACAGGTAGCACCACTGGCGGCGGGACGCCTGCACCGACGCCATGGTCCCCGCGAGCGCGCCGCCGGGCCCCCGCCTCGCCCCCGCCGCCGCCGATCGGCCCGCGCCCGCGTTCGACCCGCGGCCCCGGACGGGGCGAGCCACAGTCCGGCCTCCGGCTCGGCCTCCCCGCCGGGCCCAGGCCCGGCCCCCCTTCCCCGCCCCCTGGACCCGGAGCCTTCTTTTCACTCCCTCCTCCCGCGAGGAGGCCGGCAGGAGCACGTCGACGCCCCCGCCCGGTCCGGCCCAAGAGCAGAGGCGCACAGCTCAGGCCCCGATGGGCCGCAGGGGCCGCCGCCTCGGGCTCCCGCTGCTCCCGCCGCCGAGGCCGCCGCTGCAACGGCCGCCGCTGCCTCCACCTCCTCTTTCTGCCCCAGAGGCCGCTTCGCAGGGAAAGTTACATAACGCGCCGGCAAAGCCTTCTGGGAAATGTAGTCCCGCCGGGGGCCGGCTCTTAAAGGGGACGGCAGGCAGCAAGCTGGTCTCGTCCCGCGCCACCTCCTTAAATACTCCTGGAGCGCTCGGAGGGCAGGCTCAAGGGGTCGGAGTGGGGAAGTAACACGAATGATTAGTCACCACGGACTCAAAAATTGCAGCGGGTGGACAGGCTGCCGAGCATCCGTTTTTCTATTCAATATACAATGCAACTTTAGGTACAGGTCTTGTCTTCTCTGATCCTCAGTTTCCCTATCAAAGGAGGACCGATGACGAGTTAGGAAACCAGATCCTGGGGTGGTGCGAAGAGGCCCTGATTGGATGGCTTCAGGGGGCAGGAAGCAGGCAACTATGGTGGGGGTGTGTGTACTTGGTACTTTGTTCTCCCGTGAAGTCCTAGGTATCAGTTTCTGGGACCAACCAGAGTGGGAGAGAGCAGACAACTGAGGGGTCCCGAGCCAAGCCTCGGTCTCAGTTTCTCCCTCTAGTAAAGCAGAGGAGTGCCCTCCAATTGTTCAAATCTCCCTGTGCGCTTCGGTCTGCAAAGGGTTACAATGGCCGCTTCTCAGCCACCCCTCAATTTTACTACACTTCCCAAAATGCTTTTGCGGTCGGAGCAGGTGACGCACTTCCGCCGTCTGGAAGGCTGGGGAGGCCTTCCTGATTCTCACTTAGGCACCCCCCCCCCCCGTTTTCTGGAGCGGTTTTTTTTCCCTTACTTTCGGTACGCGGGGTTTGGGCATGCTTATCCTCTTGCTCCCTAACTGGAATTAACAAAAGAGGGCAAAAAGATGGCGAGCAAAACGAGGGGCCTAGGGGAGAGCAAGCGCCACAGCACCACCTTCCCAACATTCAGCATCTGCTACGTGGTGGGCCCAGCCAGGATTTAGGGACCCCCGAGAGTTTCCACTTTCGGGAGTCGGGAACAGTAATGAGGCTTTGGGGAAGGACGATGCAGGTTTTCGGGTTTCAAACGCACAGAAACCGTACTCTTTGGGTCTGGGTCCGAGTGAGGTGCTTTTAAGTATGTGAATGACTTGATGGTTTTCATTCATTAGTGGTTCTCAATAGAAAAACATGCTGCCTGCCTTCCTACCCCCTCCCTGCAACCACAAGCAGCCCCGATTTCAGCTATAAAACGTGTTTCACAGTTTTACTATCATTTGTTACTATGGCCTCAAACTTGGGTCTCCTGCCTCAACTTCCCAGAGTGCTGCGATTACAGGTATACACCACCACGTGGCAACTTACCTCCATTCTTAAAAATTTCTTTTGCCTTATTCTAGGGAGCATTATATTCATAATCACAGGTTTCCTATATTAGGTACTCTAAATGACTGGGGATTGAGCTCTCAGAGCCTTTGCACAGAGCTACATTCTCATCATCTTTTTTTTGGAACAAGTTGTGTCACTGAATTGCCCAGGAAGGTCCAAATTTATGACCTTCCTGCCTCAGCCTGAGTGCTATGCTTAAAAGTGTGTACCACCATGCTCAACATTTTTTAAATGCTTGAGGTGCATTCAATAATGTCTTTACTCCTGAGCAATTCCCCTGGACTTGCTTCTTTAAAAAAAGTTTCTATTTTGTTTCCATGGGCTTCTTGGTTGTACTGGTGATCCTCAGGCAGGTGTCCCTGTACTTGAGCCAGCCATGCAAGCTGCTCTGATCTCATGGTTCTGCATGCAAACTGATTAAACCTGACATTTCACACATTTCTCTGGAGACATTCCTTATGAAAGATCCTAGAGAGATTTTTAAAAAGTCTGATTATGGTGCCTATTTATAAATCTCATTATTGTAGAGGTTTAAGTGCATGGTGCTGTTATCAGCTTGGCTGTCATGAGGCAGGTAGCATCATAGCATAATGGTTCACCATTCCCAGTACAAAAAAAAAACCAAACTGATGTCAGCATGATTCACATTTTTAAAAAACAAAAACGATCAGTTAAAGCCTGGTGTAGTGGCACACTCATTTATAACTCCAGTACCTGGGAGGCTGATAGTGTGAGTTCTTGTCCAGCCTGGGCTGCATGAGTTCAATGCCAGCCAGAACTACATAGCAAGACCCTGTCCCAAAAAAACCTGAAGTTTTAAAACCTCAGAACCACACAAAAGGCCACTCACATGCCATATAAAATCTCCTTTGTGCCATTGTTTACTAAGTACTAGTGCGAATTAAGAATTCTGGCCAGACTCAGATTTCATGTGGGACAGACAGATTTCACCTGTGACAGCTGGGGCCTTTGGCAAGAACCTCAACTTCTGAGGAAAGGCAATGGAAACCCTGGTCTTTAGGTTAATGCAAACATGCATATAAACACTTAGCTTGGGGCTGGGGATATAACTCAGTGGCACAAACACCTGCCTGGCAAGCACAAGGTCTTGAGTTCAATTCCTGGTACACCCCCTAAAACTAAAAATACTAGTGCCTGCCACAAATGCATAGGATTGGGGGTGCAGCTCAGTGGTGGACAACAGTCCCAACATACATGAGGCCCTGGGTTCATTCCTAGCACAGAAGGGGAGGGAGCCTAAACGGGTATGGTGGCGCACACCTATAAACCTACTAGCGCTGGGGAGGCTGGTGCAGGAGGATTGCTGGGAGTTCAAGGCCAGCCTGGGATATGACACAACACTGTCTGGTCGTGATGGTACACACTTATAATTCCAGTACTCTGGAAGGCTGAAGCAGGAGGACTGCAAGTTTAACTCTAGCAGGGGCAATTTTGTTAGATTCAAATCTCAAGATTAAAACTAATAAACAGCTGGGGATATACACCACCAAAAAAGTGCTGTCAATGGTTGTCAATTGAAGTGTTTGTTTTTAAGCCGGGCATTACTCCACACCCTGAACGCCTCTTGGCACTGGGCAGTGCTGAGGACATAGCAACGATTCACAGCAGTTCAGGCCTTGCCCTGATGACACTTGGTCTGGTGATGGAGGCAGATATATTAAGTTTAAACTTAACTGCTGTGCACATGGGGCAGGGTTGTGTTAGAAAAACATTTCGTGAGGAGGTAATCTTTCAGCTGAGACCTGAAGGATGAAATAGAATCTAGCTCTAGAAGAGACACTCATGGTTTTTTTGGGGGGAAGCCGGGTACACCCCTAAATCTTTATGCTCATTTTATAAATGAGAACAACAGAGTCCCACAGCTCTACTGCAGCAGGTATGGGAGTACAAGAGAACCAGTTCCTGCCTTTCTGAGACACTGGGGGCCATGTACTTCAAACAGATGATGGCCCAAGCTTGCTGAAGGGGCAGTGTGAAAAATAACCACACAGCACTGAAACAAGATTGGCAGCGGGCCAGGGATACAGCTCAGGGGCACAAGCGCCTGCCTGGTGAGGGCAAAGTCCCGAGTCTGATTCCTGGTACCAAAAAAAAAAAAAAAACAGAGGCGGACCCATCTCAGCCTAGGGGACGGAATCCACCTGGAAGAGGAGGCTTTTAGGCTGGTATCTGAAGGATCAGGGAGAGTAAGACTTGAGGGGTTTTGTTGGGGGCTGGGGGAGGGAGAAGAAGCTTGGAAAACCAACCACCACCCACTCCGCCAACTTCAAGGGGGTGGTGCAGCTATGGGTGCTGCACTCCTAGGCCTGTCTCAGACCGACCCCAAATGATTGCATGAAAAATAAGTTTATTGGTATCTTGTCACCACTGAGAAAGGAGTGGGCTGAGCTCAGGAGGTCAGAGATGGCGATGGAAGGCAGAGGGCCCAACCCATCCCCCCTGGCAGAACTCTACCCCTCTCCCTATACAGACAACTGTATCCTCTGTCATCCACACTGATTTGTCCAGCAACTCCCAACCCCTCCAAAGTTTGGGTTGGGTAGGTGGGGAGGCCCCCACGGGTCAGTTCTCTTCAAGTCAAGAACAGGAATTGTTAGGGCTGGGGCATGTGCAGACCCGAGAGGTTCCCTCCCCACCCACAAAGGGCAATATAATACATAAGGTAAAATTGATGGCTTAGAAGTCAGGGTTAAGGACGGCAGCCAGGCAGACAGCACTGTACCAGAGAAAGGGGCTGGGGGAGCCCATCATCAAGAGCCCCCCCGCCAGAGAATCAGGCACTAACTAGCACAGGGAGTGAGGCACTCACGCCCTGGAGCAGGGAGCCAGGGAGCAGCTTGGATGGCAAGGAGCATCGTCCCCCCTGACTGCGCCAAGCAAGGAGTGGGGGTGCAGGCAGAGGAGCACAGAAAGGAGATTTCACGGAGATTTCCATCGGCCCCGCCTCTTCCGCGTAGGGAACCCTTTTCTCCTCTTGTGCGGGGGTGACTCTTGCAGAGGCAGTGGGGCTGGGGGCGGCCGGGGTGCCCCCTCCGCACTCTGAGGGGCGATGATCACCCCCCTGGAGGCCACCACAGCCCCATCCACGACAGCTGCCACCACGGAGACAGGTTCAGGGGAGACTTCCACCTTGGGGGCAGGTGGGGGCAGGACTGGCCTGGGAGGTGGGGGTGGAGGTGGGGGCAGCGGGTCAACTGGGGTCCCCGGCAGAAGGGGTAGCAGGGCGCTGAGGGCCTCGCTCAGTTTGGTTAATCCCTGCCGGAGGGTGCCAGCCAGCTCGCGGATGGCGTGGGCAGTCTCCTGCTGAGCTCGCAGGAAGTCCAGGGAGGGGTCTGGGGCTGAAGGCATGGGCAGAGACCGAGGAGCAGGCGGGGGACTGGGGGACGCGGGTGGCACTTGTGCCAGCGGCTGGGGTGGCAGTGGAGGGGCTGAGGGCAGTGGAGACAAGGCCAGGCGGGGCAGTTGGACAGTCTGCACGGCTGGAGGGGGTGGGGACTCACGCTCCTTGGATGGTGGGCAGCCCCCTTCCTGGGGATTGCAGGAGGGCCGGGCCCAAGGCTCAGGACTGCTGGAGCCCCCCTTGCTGTGGGCAGGTGTATCTGCAAGAGAGAGAGAGAGATGAAGGTACTTGGGGTGATCAAAAAATAAGGTGAATGTCTATTTTTAAAAAAAGTAGTCCATGGCAAAAGACACATTGCCATGAATCTCCCTCAAAATACCTGCTCCCACGCCAAACACACCTCTTGCGTCATTCCTGCCGCTTTGTGAAGCAGTTCAGGAAGTCCTGTTCATGTCTTCAGTTGTATACTCACAGCTGCCTGGATGTCCTACACTGATTTAAAGTATTTACCTCTCCTAATCATTTTGACTTCGAGGAAAGCCAGAAGCTGCACAATGCCACGTCAGACAGACCAGGGCCCACAGTGTGAGTCTGCTTTTCTGTTGGATGACATGTGGTACCTGTGTCCACCATATTTTTTATTATACTTCATAAAAACACCCAGGAAAAGGACTTGCGGAACTGCTTCACAAAGTGCTAAGAACAAGGGCTGGGGATATAGCTCAGCGGCACAAGCACCTGCCTGGCAAGCGCAAGGTCCTGCTACAAAAAAAATAAATAAATAAATAAAAAGCACAAGCACAAAGTGGCGAAAAACAATGGGGTGCATTTGAAGGGGGGGACTCCTGGGGAAGGGGTTAATGGCAGTGAGTCTTTCATTGTAGTAAAATTTTAAGATTTAAACATTCACTGACATTTTCATCACCCATTCCATGCTTGACCTGGTAGTAATATCTTGATTTCTCCTTTCCTTTTTGTTCACCTGTCCCCTATCCTGGCTCCAAAGCGATCTTTTTATTATTATTTTTTTTTTGGAGCCAGGGTCTTACTATGTAGTTTAGGGTGGACCTGAACTCCACCAAGCAAGGTATTTCTCCCAGCAGCTGGAAGGTGGCTTATGCAGCCCTGGCTGGCCTCTAATTTGCAGTGACTCTCTTGTCTCAGCTTCCTGAGCGGTGGGATTACAGGTGTGCGCCACCAGGCTCAGCTTCCCAAATGTTGTTTTTCAAACCTAAGCCAGTTCATGCCTTGGAGCAGAATCCTGTGACAGTCAGGGAGACACTCAATACATTTCACCTGGCTGGCTCTGTGCCAGCTAGAGTAGAAAAAGGGTGCCAGAAAGTCTGAGCAGCAGGCAGCTCCCACCACACTTAGAGGCTCTGAACCTCCTGGACACTCACCCCCATTCCTTTCAGGGTACACTGTTGGGAGACTGGGGAGATGGAGGGCTAGAAGGGAAGTGGGCTGCGAGAGTCCTGGGGCACCACTGGAGGCTCTCTCCAACCAGGATGGCAGGATTTCCCAGTTCAACCCCGGCTGTAGGGCTCACTGGGCCTCCCCCTGTGCATGGGAACTCACGTCTACACATGGCCTCCGGCAATTTGCAACACGGCTCCCAGATTCCTGGGCAGCCTGAACCTCTGTCCTGAGGTCCTGACTCGGCTCTGCAGCGTCTCCAGCTGTGTACTGAGCATGGCTGCGGGATGTCTAGTAAAGCCTCTGATGCACCGGTTCAGGGCTGAGCTGCCACTCCACCCCCACCTCTCCTTCCTCAGCCTGCCTTGTCTCAGCTAGTGCTGCCTTCCAGCTGCTGGGAGAAATACGTTGCTTTCTTCTCCAGACACCAACCACACGCAATCGCCATGGCATCTGCCTTCAAATAAAAACCCAACCCCCGATCTCTTTTTTTCAACCTGTCACTTCCCACCCGAGTGACTGTGTTCCGTATCTTTACTGTGCTCCCTGTTCCTGCCCCGACCACAATCAGTCTCTGCCCCCCAACACAGGCCCAGAGGGTCCACCTGAAACACAGGCAGGGTGCGAGGCAAAAGCCCAAATAAAAGAACACAGACTGTATGATTCCATTCCTATGACATACTAGAACAGGTCCATCTATAGACAAAGTAAACTTGTGGCTCTCTAGGGCTGGGGGTGCACGAGCCTCAAAGGGGCTCTATATATCATTTTGGTACCAGAAATCAAACTTGGGGACCTTGTGCGTGCAAAGCAGGCACTGTGCCCCAGCCCCAGGGAGCTCCTTTCAAAAAGACAAAAAAGCTTGCACAACTCTAAATACACTAAAAGCAACTGAACTGTACACCTTATTTTTGTGCACTTTTTTTTTTTTTCCTTTTTGAGATAGGGTCCTACTATACAATCCAGGCTGGGCTTAAGCTCACATTGTAGCCCAGGCTGGCCTCAAACTTGAAGCGATCCTCCTGCCTCAGCCTCCTGAGTGCTTGGGATTACAGGCATGTGCTACTACACCTGGCCCCTTTTGTGTAACGTTTTTCTTTGAGACAGGGTCTTGTTATGCAGCCCAGGCTGGCCTTGAACTACAGTCATCCTCCTGCCTCAGCCTTCTGAGTGTTGGGATCTCAGGCATGCATACCTTTTCATTTATTTTTTAGTGCTGAGGATGTACCAGGGCCTTGTTCATGCTAGGTAAGTGCTCTAACACAGAGCACTTAACAGAAATTTTATCTCCACAAAGCTGCTTTTGCAATTCAAGCCAAATACAAAACAGGTGCTGACTTTTTTGTTTGTTTAAACCTTCCTGAGGCTTCTATCCCATCCAAGGGAAAAGCAAAGTCTTTGAAGCCCCCAGGGCATTGCATGATCTGCGTTCATCACCTGCCTGACCTCAAGTCCCTCTGCTCCCTCTCCCTCACTGGCACTGGCCTCTTGCTGGTCCTGAATACACTTGGTTTGCTCCTGCCTCAGGGCCTTTGCACAGGCTGATCCCCTGGCCTGGGAAGACCTTTCCCCAGTCACCTGCCTGGCTTCCTCTCTCACCTCCTTTAACCCTTCAGGCTGACAGGATGCCTCTTCTTACCTCCTTCGAGAACCCTTTCTTCACAGTCACTTAAAGAAGCTACTGTCCCTTTTCTTTTCTCTTCCCTTGTCCTACCAGTTTTCACTTACAGCTCTCATCTACCCCTGGCATAGATATGACCAGTTTTTCTGTCTCTTGCTTCCAGTGTGAACTCCACTGGCCAGGGCTTTCTCTTTTGCTCAGAATCTAGAATCACATCCATCTTTTCTTCTTCCTTTTTTCCCCAGTACTACTAGGAATCAAACCCTGAGGAACTATGTCACTGAGCTACACCTCTGGCCCCTGAAAACGTGTTTAAGCCAGGGTCTACAGATGGTCTGGAGCTTGCAATCCTCCTGTCTCAGCCTCTTAAAGAGTGCTGGGATTACAAGTGAGTGCTGCCACACCTGGCTTATTCTTGTTTTTGAGAAAGGTCTCACTATGTAGCCTAGGCCGGCCTTGAACTCAGTGATCCTCCTGCCTCAGCCTCCTGAGGGCTGGGATTGCAGGATTGCGCCACCACACTGGGCTACAGCCTCAGCTCTTGTCCCCATCGCAGCCTTCCTTCTCTTCCCTGCCTCAGAGCCAGTGCGCACGCTGCTTCCTCCACCAGCATCACCCACCTTGCACTGCCCCTTGGCCAGCTCAGATGTCCTTTCCTCAGAGAAGCCTGGCGTCTTGTCCTTGCCCAGTCAGATCACTCTGGTCTCCCCCAGAGCACCCCCTCCCTTGAATTCTGGGAGCCTATGCTTCCCAGAGGAGAGCAGCCAGTTGGGGAGGAAGGGAGAGGAGACAGTGGGGCTTTTACTGGACAGTTACTGCACACTTTCCTTACTGAGTCCACCCAGGCATGGCGTGGCCTTTGTACCCACAGTGCTCAAGCATGGAAGGGCCACTAAGGAAGTCAACATCAAACCAGGCATAGTGGTGCACACCCATAATCCCAGCACTCGGGAGGTTGAGGCAGGAGTTTAAGTTCAAGACCAGCCTGGGCTACAAAGTGAGCTCAAGGCCAGCCTGAACTGCATAGCGAGACCGTCTCAAAAAGACAAAAAAAAAAGTCAACATCATATTTATTGGCAACCCTGGGGCCTCAGTTTCCCTGTATGTACATAAGCATACATGTAAACATGAGACTGAGCGACCAGTAACACCACATCTCCATGGGGATTCACTTGTCACTACAGGCTCCTTCTCACCTGAAAATATTCCATCAAGGAAAAATGGTCTTTAGCTCTCAGAACAGAATGGGTCGGGCTGCTGTAGGCTGTGCTAAGCCCTGTTCCAGTCCTTCACTCAGAGCAGTTCCTCTTTTGTAAGTTTTACAGTATTAGAGAGTGTAATTTAAGGTCCTATAGGTATGTTCCTGCTTCAGGGCCTTTGCACATGCCTTTTCCTCTACCTAGAGTACTCTTTCTCCCAAATAGCCACTAGGCTCAAGCTCTCTATTCAGGTCCCTGCTTGACTTCACATCCTTGAAAAACCCCTTCCTGACTATATGTCTATATGGCCCCCTCCCATCAGGACTGCCTTCCTAACATGCTTTCTTTCTTTCCCTAATTCTTACCATCTTCTGGTATATTATCTGTTTGGGGGGCTGTTGGTGGCCTGTCCTCCCTTGTGGAAAGGGGGTTTGTCTTTTTCTCCATAGTATTCCCAGCACCTTTTATATTATCTTGCCTCGGAAAAGATTCTTAATACAAATTTTTTGAACCCATGAATCAAGTGGTTACATACTTTCTGAGAAAATGTTTGTTATTTCTGCTCTGGTGCAATGGGGCCATTTCTCAGGTAGAAACATCAAGGTTTAGCCAGGCACAGTGGAACATACCTGCAATCTCAGCATTCTGGGAGGCTGAGGCAGTAGGGTCATAAGCTAGAGCCCAGCTTGTACAGCACAACTTAATGACCTAGTGAACCCCTATCTCAAAATAAAAACACTAAAATAAAAAAGGGCTAGGGATGTAGCTCAGGGTGAATACCCAGGGTTCAATCCCCAGCCCCAGTGCTATAAACAAAAACAAAAAAAACAAAACCCAAAACCACAGAAGCTGGAGCGAAATTAAGAGGGTCCCCAATGATTGTGTCTCCTGCTCGAGACACTTTCATGTTACCTAAGGCTTGCAAGATGAAGTCCCAAGTCCTGACCTTAATTTATGAGCCCCACTTAATCTAATTCTGGCAAACCTACTAACTCTCAGTGAAACTTACTTCCAGGCGTTGGACACACACCTGTGGGTTTTTTTTTTTTTTCCCCCTTCTTTTTGAGGCAGAGTCTTACTATGCAGTTCAGGCTGGTCTTGAACTCACTTTGTAGCCTAGGCTGGTCTCCCACTTGCAAAGATCCTCCTGCCTCAGCCTCCCAAGTGCTGGGATTACAGGCATGCACCCAGCACACACCTGTGTTTGAGTCTCTACTGTTGTATGACCTTGGGTGAGCGAATGAGCCTCTTGAATCTTGAATTGTCCTGGTCTGATCATCTCCAAGTCCTTCCCTTCCAAATTCCTCACTTTAACCTCCAGGCTCAGCATGTCCTGGACTTTGCGAAGCTCTCTGACCCCATCTCAAAACATTTCTTCAATCTTTTACTTTCCCCCAAACTAGCCAAGCTGTTTTCCCTCCCAGCTCTTTTTCATTCTTATTTGTGCCTAGGCTTTGTCACCCCCTCTTCCAGGAAGCCCTCCTCCATCCCCTAGGCTACAGCAGGTGCCTGCTCTGGGGTCCCTCAGCCTCTGGGCTCACCCACTCCAGGCCTGTGACTCTGAGTCATCACTGCCTCTCCAATGTGTCCTCAACACCACCCACCACAGGACAGATACCTGAGGAACAGCGGTGGAAGACACGATTCAGAGACAAGGTTAAGCAAGAAGTCAATCTCAGGAGCCCTTGCTCCATACTGCCTCTACTGGCGGCGTGACCTTGAGACAGTTACTGGACCTCTGCAAATCTTCGATTTATAAAATGGTTAAATTATTAGCACCTCCCCAACCTTGACAGTGGTATCAAGTTAATCATGGGAACGGGGATACAGCTCAGCTGCGCCGTGCCTGCCCGGCAAGTCCACGTCCTGAGTTCCATTCCCGGTACTCCTCCCCCAAAAAACGAGTTAACCACGAATGTTCTGGAAATACTGTACCACGGAATCTGCCCATATGACCTCACTTAAGCCTTCACAGCAAGCCCTGGAGATGTAGGCTATTTTTATCTTGTCTTTACAGATGCAGAAAATGACGTGCAGTAACTTCCTGAGATGACACAGTTGAGCTTTACATAAAGAGCTGCCTGTGCACGGATCCCAAGTGTAGCCCTGAGCCAAGACTCCTAGGTCTGGTTTCATTTCTGATTCGGACAGTCACTAGCGAGGGGATCCAAGGCCAAGTTCGTTTGGCTTTTGTAAGCTTAATTCTCCCAGCTGTAAAATGGAGATGCACAGCACCCACCTCCCAAGATTTCAGTGCGGCTGATTGGCCACATAAGGACTTTGATCAGCTCCAGACGTAGTGCACTTTGCGTTTGCTTTCGCTAAGGTGACGGTGAAGAAACTCACCTGCCCGTCGGTCCTCCCTGCGGTCCTCAGACAACACATAGCGCTGGGCACAGGTGCTGGGGGCGGCTGGCTGTGAGGGGGCGGCTGGCTGTGAAGGGGCGGCTGCCTGTGAGGAGGCTGCTGCAGGTGGCTCCTCCGCCCCAGCACCCGGCCCTGGCCCCGTCACAGCGGGCCCCAGGATGGCGAAAATGGTCTCCTCCTCCGCGGAGAAGGCGTCCTCGGCGGCGGGGCCTGCACCTTGCGTGGAGTGCGGCACGCGGGCCAGCTTTTCCTTGGTGCGGCGCTTGAAGTCGTTCCAGCGCTTTTGCACCTCCTGGCCCGTGCGCTTCCAGCTGGTGATGCCATTGATCTTGGCGGCTATGCCGTCCCACACGCGCCGCCGCTCGGCCACGCTCACCCGACGGCTCTGCGCGCCGTAGAGCTGCGGGTAGTGGGCGCGCACCTCCCGGATCAAGATCTGGTTCTCTTCGAACGAAAAGCGCGGCTTGCGTAGCCGGGTGGTCTCCTCCGCTTCGCCCGCCGCCGCGGAGGCCATGGCGCCCCCCGACGCCGCCGTCCGGCCGCCTGCCGCATGGGGGGCGCCGGCGCTGCAGGCAAAGGGCGTACAGCGCTGGCGGGGGCTCGCTGTCCCCCAGCCGCCGCGACACGGGCTCCTACGACCCTGGGGCAGCGGTGGGGGCGCCGGCGGGGGGGCAATCAGAAGCGCCTGCTAACAGCGGGCACGGGCCGAGCGCGGCGCGGGCTCCTCTGGGCGCAAAGGACCTTGCTGAGGAGTTGATGGGATTGGGGGAGGGTGTGGAGAAAAAGTGCAATGAGAGGAGGTGCTGCTGGAGTAGAAAAGAATGGGCAAGGGAGAAGCGGAGAGCGAGAGAGCATGGGGCGTCCCGGGGGTCCAGGCATGGGGTAAGGAAATGCTGAACGGGGCGATGCAGCATAACAAAAAGGGGCATCTAGATCGGAGGGGTGCTCCAAGGGTTCCAGGGGCAATGGGGAGCAAGACCGGTATGAGCAGGGGCCTGAGAGGATGTCCAGGAACAGCCATGTGACGGGGACTCCAGGCGCAGTGACAGAGCTGGGACCACAGAATATGAAAGACTGGGGTCTGCGGGGATTGTGCGGCGCTAGATTGCCAAAAATAAAGGGAGCTCTGGAGATAACAGGGGTCCGAGATCAGATGAGGACAACGGAGGCTATCTGGGGTTCCAGAAAGAGTGAGGGTTGCGGAGGTTGGGAACCGAGTCGGGCCGCGGGTCACTCACCGGCGCCGCCGCAGCCCCAGCCAGCCGGTGGGTCAGGGCTCGGGCTTCTGCGGCCTCTTCCCTCCCCCTCCCTCTCCTCTCTGGGCCCCGCCCCCGGCCGCTCCTCGCCAAGGCGCACGCGCGCCAACCTCCAGTCGGCCTCGAAGCCTTTACGACTGGGATTTCATTCCCACCCTTCAACGCGGCGCAAGCGCAGAATTGCCCTCCACCAGGGTCCATGGCAGGCTGCAGCCGCGCAGCCGCAAATTTAGCGCTGCACTGGGTCCCCTTGGCTTCCTAGTGCTACAACCGCGCACGCGTAAAACTGTTGCGCGCATGCGCGCCCCTCGCTGCCCGCGGGCTGTGGTATCCAGATGAGGTTCCCGCGCAGGCCACAGCAATCCCTCAAGTAGAAGAGATAAAGAACAAGTGGCAGTCTCTGCCTTTTAGGCAATGTTCCAGCCCATTCTGTCCTCCTCTAAGTATGGCAGAGTTTTTTTTTTTTTTGGAGAAAGGCAACTGCGTGGGGGGGAGCTCTTCATTTCCATGACAACTACGTGGGTGAGGTGAAGGGGCGTTAGGAAACCTTTGCTGCCTTCCATTCCCGCCTCTGTGCTGCGATGCTTGGGAACTAATACCTCCTACAGGTTGAGGCGGGGCACACGGGATATACCGCTCCAGGCATATGCGGTAACCATAGCAACCCAGCAACCCGGTATCTGGGAAGTTCCCGGTGTACGCCTTTACGTCGTGGCTCTGGCAGGGAGATCTGGGGAGTTCTTTGATGGAGAAGTGGGGCGATCCTGACCCAGGCCCATTTTAAGCATAAGCCTGGAATGTGGAACAGAGGTTGCATCAACTGGACGGCGGGTTGATGGCGTTAAATCTGCTGAAAAAAAGAGTTTACTCAAAGTCACTCAGCAAATGTGATTTCATCTATTCAACAGATAATAATGAAGTGTCCCCACGGGGCAGTCAATATAAAAGACAAAACTTCCTACTTTCATCGAGCTTTTAGTTGGGAGAAACAGGAGATAAAGTAAGATTTATAAGAGAGAAGGTGTAAGTATGAAGAAATTGAAGTAGGAAAGGTGGTTGAGGCTGGATGTGGTGGCGAAGCCTGTGATCCCAGCATTTTTTTTTTTTAAGCAGTCTTACTAAGTAGCTAAATTTCCCAGCCTGGGCTCCAACTTGCAATCCTCCTGCTTTAGCCTCCCAGAACACTCAAGTTTGTGATAGTTTGTTAGGGCTGTGCTAAGTCATGGGGCCTCTGGGAAAGGCACCCAGGCTCTTCCAGCTCCGCAGGGGTCTCAGCTGTGGAGGAAGGGGTGCTTAGTCAGGTCCTTGAGGTGGCATGCTAGAGGGGTGAGAGGTCAGGGTCTTGGTCCCTCATCAGTCACCCCTGCTACTTGATTATCAAATCACTCAATTTATTAAAAACAAGTAAAACATGGCATGATTTGCCTGTCCCCAGCCCTCATTTCTGAGCACCGACGCAGGTGTCCAGCAGCCTCTGGGACCCTGCAACCTTGGACGTGCCCATGTACTTTGTGCCCTGCACGGCACCAAATGACTTCAGCACCCTCTCACTGTTCCAGGGCCAAAGCAACCCTCCCAGCTCTGTGTTCTCCTGAGTGCTGAGTACTAAGTACTGAGGCTAACTCCCCTATTTTCTGTAACTGCTGCCCAAAGTTTGATGAGATTAGTCTCTTGGGGAAGGATTTTTTTGAGACAGCATCTTGCATAGTTCAGACTGCCCATCAACTCACTGTGTAGGCTGGCTTGGCCTCAAACTCTCAGTGATCCTCCTGTCTCAGCAACCCTCCTGCCTCAGCCTCCCAAGCACCTTGTACACAGGCATTCACCACCATACCCTGCCCTAGTGTCTTTGTTAAACTCCATCACCAGTTTGGGAGGCCCTCTGCCTCCAGCCTGATGCACTTCTAGTGTGAATTAGCAAGGGGTGCCCTTTTAGGGACAGCATGACCCTGGTGGGTGCTCTTATGTAGGGCTGATCTGCCCTGGGCATACAATACCCCACCCATGGCTTTGGATTACAAGGGCTTTTTTAAAAATTTAATTTTAATTTTTTGGTTTCTTGAGACATGGTCTCCCTATATAGTTCAGGCTGGCCTTGAACTCACTATGCATTCCAGGCTGACCTCGGACTCGGTGATCCTCCTGCGTTAGTTTCCTGAATGCTGGGATTATAGGCATGCACCACCAGGCCTGGCTCTTTTTCTTGCTCTGTGGTTTGGTTTGAAGGTCTTTGTTGTGGGCAGAGCTGTATTTCGGAAAGGGGCCTTGTAAACTAAGATCCTTCACTGGGGTCTTTAGTTCCCTAACCAGCACCTGCGTGAGGAGGAGTCCAGTGGATTTCAGGGGTTGAGGACATACAATAAAGATCAGGTTTTCACCATGGGCCTGCAACATCCTGAACTCAGCCCATGTCCAACTCTCTCTGATCTTATCTCTTATTCAGTAGCTTCCTACATGTTCTGTGAACACACCGGACCATCAGTGCCACCGTAGGACCTCTGAACTTGCTGTCCCCTCTGCCTAGCGTGGCTTTCCCCCGAAGAGAGTCTCTGATTTCTAGATTCCATTTGGTCTCAGACGTCACGCTGGTATAACTGATATGAAAAAACAGCCTTCCCACCAGTGGCACCGAGCAGGTGCTTGTTAAGTATTTGTGGAACAAAAGCTGTGTGTGGCAGTTCACACTTGCAATCCCAGCACTCTGGGAGGCTGAGTCAGGAGAATTATAAATTTGTGTCTAGCCTGGGCAACTTTGTGGGACCCTGTTTCTTTCTTTTTTTTTTTTTTTTATCTCTTTGACACAGGGTCTTCCTAGGTAGTTCAGGCCTGGCCTTGAGCTTACTTTGTAGGCCAGGCTGGTCTTGAACTCACTACAATCCTCCTACCACAGCCTCCCGAGTGCTGGGATTATAGGTGTGTACCACTATGCCCGGCCTGGAACCCTGTTTCAAAATAAAAATATAAAAATAGCTGGGGCCCTTGATTCAATTCCCAGTACTGCAAAAATAAAATAAATAAATGTCAGACAAGTATTTGTTAAACAATGGAATAAAAGAAAGGACTATGAAGACATTTTGTGTGTGTGTGTTTCCCTGGGAGGGACCGTAGTTGTCAACAACTCTCCTATGAGGTTTGGGAGCTAGAGCCAGCGTGGAACCCCACAGTCTCACAGGGCAGGACAGGAAATCTGGACAGGACAGGAAAAGGGGAATCTGGGGCCCTGGGAGAGTCTGGGAAGGAACTTGGGACCAGGCTACAAGTGACCTGTGCAGGAGGATGTATGGGGCAGGTGTGCAGAGGAACCATGGACCCTTTGCAGTTCTGCCTCCTGTTTTCAGGAACTTGAGGCCAATGCAGCTCCCCGGTCCTCCCCTCTGCCTCCGAGGGCAGGGCCAAGTTGGAGGTTGGAAACAAACGCAGCGATTTTGAAGATAACACTCTTTTATTCACCAGAGCTCAACATGTAGGCCCTGAGCTCCAAGCCCCAAACCAACCAACTTAAAATCTGACTGGAGCTCTTCTTTTCTTGACCATGAAGAAAATAAAATAAATCAAATCAAATCTAGGCAATCGCCCTACCCACCTGGGCACTGAAGCCCCTTTCCTGTGGGAGCTTTGTTGATTTAACTGTGGGACAATAAAACAGAGCCAGCTGTCATGATTTGGGCGGGAGGTGGCAGAGACGCATCTCTCACTGGGGGAGAAGGACCCATTGGTGAGCTAGGGCTGGGAATGGGGTGGAATGAAGTGGGACAAACAGTGCAAAGAACAACTGGGGGGAGATGAAAGGTGTCAGCTCACCCAAGCAAGACAGTGAGGCTCTGTACTCTCAGATGCGCTTGTGGAGGCATCTTGGCCCTCCTAGGGTCCCATCCTCTCGCCCGCCTCCTAATGGCAGGGATGCTGCAGGAGTGAGGGTGTGGTCCATGTGGAAACCGTGGACCTGCATGTGCTGAAGAAGGTGGAGGTGGATGGTCCCAAACTAGTAGCCCATCTTCAAATTCTTAGGAGCAAGGCGTGTTCCTGTCTCGGTTCTCTGAGCGGCTGGCAGACCACACTGCTGTCTGGCAGGGTCAAGCAATCCAAGAGCCCTGGAAAGTTGGGGCTCAGGCTGAGAAGTCAAAGGGCAGAGCCAGGGTCTCCAGAAACCTCCAGGAGAACTGAAGCTCCATGAAAAACGTAGCCCAGAGCAAGTCGCTGGGATGTGCAGTCCCCATGGGAGGGTTCCCATGGCACCAGGAGGACCCCGGATGGGCCAGCTCGGCTGCCGGCAGCCTCTAGCATTTCAGGATCCATCAGGGTTGGAGCGCTGAGGACCAGGAGCCCCAAAGGGCTGGAGGAGCAGAGGTGAGGGTCAAAGGATCTAGACAGGACTGAGCCAGGTGGGCTAGGGGTGCGGGTGGTGGGCACCTCAGATTCCTCAGTGCTTGGCCTTACGGCCAGCTGAGTTGCGTCCACTGCGGCGGTACAGGGAGTGCTGGTTGCCATTGAGTGGACAGTACTTGAGCGTGTGGGCCTCGCCACCGGTGGCTCCGCACAGGGGACACACATAGTGCCTCAGGATGGGACACAGAACCACACCCTCCGGCGTCTTCAGTGGGTGCGAGGCGTAGACGTAACGGGACTCCCCATTGTGCTTGCAGAAGTTGCACAAGGCGCCCCCCGGCTCCGGATCTTGTTGCCCCAGGAGGGGCCCAGGGCTGGACTCCTTGGTCACCTCTCTCTCCTCAGTCTCCTCGACCTCTAGCCTTTGGCTCCTGTTCTTGATCAGCGTCAGCACCACTTTGCTGAGGTTGAAGTAATCCCTCCACAGGTCAAAGGGTGGCAGATCCATGGCACCCTGGCAGGTGGGCAAGGGGTGTCCGGGGAGGGGCTGGGGCCAGCACACTAGAGCAGCAGAAGTTTTATGGAGTAGAGAGAATCTGCACCCCCCCTTTTATACTCCCTAGAGACTCTTCTAAGCAAAGGTGGAGCTTAGGATTTAAAGAGCCCGCTCCCAGCCTCCTATCCCCATCTGACTCTACTCTCCCACAGAGACTGAAAGGAGGTCGTGACCCTGTTGCTGTGCCTCCTGGTTGCTGTGTGTCCTGTGGAAAGGCCTCTTTGCCACCTGAATCTCAGTTTACTTGTCTGTCCAACTTAGGTCCATGCCTGTAAACGTTCCCCATGCTCCATCCTCAGCGTTGTGGCTGGAGAGGCTGAAGCATCCAGAGCCACTCCTCATCCTCGTAACAACCCTTTTCTGTGAGCCAGACCCCGCCACACGGCCACCTGCATGATCTGATTTACTTGTCACAGCAACAAACACCATGTGGGGAACACACACCAGTCCTGTTTTATAGATGAGTAGCTTAACAAGCACAGGGCCGGAGCATGGGAGTGGCAGAACTAATCCGTGGGTCTCCAGAGAAGTCATACTTAAATCTGTTCTGGTGGTGCACTCCTGTAATCCCAGCACTCTGGAGGCTGAGGCAGAAAGATGTTGTATTTGAGGCCAGATCTCAAAAAATAGGTGTGTGTGTGTGTGTGTGTGTGTGTGTGTGTGTGTGTGTTCTGAGAATGAAAGCCAGGGTGTTGCCCGTGTTAAGCAGACCCTCTACCACTGAGCTACCTCCTGGCCACAGGAGGAGCCACTTACTCAATGAGATTTCTTGGGTACACTCTGAAGTGGCCAGTGCTTTACAGACATGGTCAAGGAGATGAGTACTACCATTTCCATTTTACAGAGGAGGATATGAAGCTCAGAGAGGTTAAGGCTTGTACTCGGGCCACACAGCTGAGAAATGACAGAATAAGGACTGACACCTACATCTGACTCCAGAGATTCCAGGAATTGATGTTAGAAGTAGCAGAGGGCCTTGGCAGAGAGTTGGGTACAAATTTGGGGAAGGGACAGTTCAGTAAGCAGCCCCATGTAGCTGGGCACGGCAGTACACACACTCATAATACCAGCACTCTGGGAGGCTGAGGCAGGAGGACCAAAAGTCTGAGTCCAGCCTGAGCAGCTTATTGACTTATGACTATGTCAAAATTTAAAGAAGAAAAGATTTTAAAAGGGCTGGCTGGGTATGTAGTTCAGTGCCAAGGTCCTAAATTCAATCCACAGTAGTGGAAAAAAAAAAATCAAACTTGCTTTTGAGTGGCTGTGAACTAGTTACATAACCTCTCCCAGTCTCAGTTTCCTCATCTGTCAGGAGAGGATGGTGTCATCTCTTCCCCAGAGCAGACTGTGATTGCAACACCCCTAGCACAGAGGCGGGCATATGGGATGTGCTCATTAAATGTCAGCTGCAGTGATTAAGACACAAGGCAATGATCCTGAGGGGACGCTCACTGGTCATCTCCTTTAGGCCAGCACCATTCCCAGAGTGCTGCCTGGGTTGTCTCTGAACCTCTGTCCCAGATCCTGTGACACAGGGTCTGTGAAAAAAATCCCATTGTACAGATGAGCAAAGAGAGGCAGGGTTTTTTCCCAAGTGATATGCACAGCAGGTGATGGCCTCAACAAAAGCTCAGGGCCGCTCATCCTCAACCCAGGTATCCTCCAGCCCGTGAGCCTACTCTGAACCAATTATAAGTGGTTAAAACAGAGACAGTGGAGCTGGGTGTGGTGGGGCACGCTTGTAATCCCCGCACTCAGAAGGCTGAGGCAGGGGAATCATTGAGAGTTCGAGACCAGCCTGGGCTACAAAGGGAGCTCAAGGCCAGTCTGAACTACACAGCCAGACCCTATCTCAAAGAGACAAAAAACAAAAGACAAACAAAAAATACTCCGCGAAGGCATTGGAGAGGGAGGGACATCCAGGTGTAGGCACAGGGTCCAGGCAGGGTAGGGCGGGCGTGAGCCACACAGCTTTTCACAGAGAAAAGTGAAAAGACCTCTTGGCCATTGCTAGACACCCTCAGAGGGAGACGTTACTGATCTGCGGTGTGCAAGAACATGCACCGGAGGGGGTGACCATGATGGACACAGAGATCTCTGTGCCAAATGCTTGCTTGCTTTATTTATTTATTGTCTTTTTGAGACAGGGTCTCACTATGCAGCAGTTCAGGCTGCCTTGAGCTCACTTTGTAGCGCACGCTGGTCTTGAATTTGCAATGATCCTCCTGCCTCAGCCTCCCAAATGCTGGGATGACAGGTGTGTACCACCACGCCGAGCCATCCAGCTCCCTAATACCTTAAGTAAAGCCACAGCAGTGACATTCCCTCCTTGCATATGGAAGGGCCTGGAACCTGAGGCCCAGTAGGCCTCATTGCAGCTGTGGCAACCAGTGGAGTCAGAGTCAGCTAAGGACTGAGAGGGGAGGTTTGAAGTTCTGTCATTCCCCTTAACAACTGCACCTATTGCTTGGAGAGTCCTAGATTCTGTTGCTTCCCAGCATGGAGATCTCGCCACCTCCTTTATTGTTTAGTTTTTCCTTAGTTTCTCTTTTTTAGAACACTGTTACTCAGCCACGCTGCCCTTCCTTCCTTCCTTTTTTTTTTTTTAATAAGTCAATCCAAAGACACACCCCCTCAGAAAAGCCCCTTTGCTTGGTTGGTTCCTGCTGTGTTTAAAACGGAAGCACAAAATGATACTGATCCTAATTGATCCTGACCGGAAATTCATCAGCCAGGTGTTTTCAGCCTCCACCCCGCCCAGGCTACGCCCCCCTCCCCTCGCCCACACCGCCAACCCCGGCTACCACCGTCTTGTTTACTTGTGAGTTTCCAGCCGCCAGCCTCCAGCAGGGGAGAAAACAGCGTGGAGATGGGGGGTTTGGAGGGGGCCAAGAAGAGGAAAAAAAGACAGGTGTGGGGACTCAGGAGGGAGAGGCACCCATGCCCAGACTGAGACGGGGGAGGCGGGGATGAAGACCAGGGAAAAGGACCTCCAGAGCCAACTAAGACTGGCTATCGTTATTGTCCTTGTGGGCTGTTATTTATTGCAGGCTTTCTATACAGTCACGCTGGGACAACCTTGTTAAACAGTCTTGCTATTGTGCCTATATACATTTTTTTGGTGGTGGTGTTGTTTGTGTTTTTGTCTTTTTCTCACTATGCAGTTCAGGCTGGCCTTGAGCTCAGTTTGTAGCCCTGGCTGGTCTCAAACTCACAACAATCCTCCTGCCTCAGCCTCCTGCGTGCTGGGATTACAGGTGTGTGCCACCACGCCTGGCACGCCCTTCCTTTTTTTCAAGGCAGGGTCTCACTGTGTAGTCTGCACTGGTCTTCAATTTACTATGTAGTCCAGGCTGGCCTCAAATTTGTGACAATCCTCCTGCCTCAGCTTCCTGAGTGGTGGGATCACAGGTGTACACCACCACTGTCTGGCTCTTGCTAAATTTCTGAGTTTCCCAGGCTGGGTTTGATTTTATGATCTTCCTGTCTCAGCCTCCCAGAGTGCTGGGATTACAGGCATGTGCTACTGTTACAGAAAATAGACCAAATATGGGAAGAAACAGTACCTGAGAAGGTTAGGAGGCAGTTTATTACACAGGTGGGCTTCTGACTATGATCTCTCCCAAAGGGTGAGAGCCCTGGCCATCCGGGTTTTAGGGCTTTTAAAAGGAAAGTGAACAGGAGGTACATAGGCAGATCTGGAGGGTTAGGTGACATCACGGGCTGCTGAAGGAGTTTGAACATCTCAAGTTACATTTCAAGGCCATCAGTTATACAAAGTCAATGGGGAGATGTACACAAAGGAAGAAATGTTCTGTTATCTGGTCTACTGGACATATCCGCTTGGTCTTGGCTGGCCTCCTGGGCAGAAATTTTATTTAAAATTTTAATTTCCCCCTTCAATACTTCAGGTGGCTCAGTCCTGGTACTGTCAGGTGTTCATCCTCCAGCACCACTGCTGCCCCATTTCTTTCTTCCCTAGCCCTCCTATTTGTGTGTGTTGGAGAAGCTCTCTGAATCCCCTATGTCTCTTACTTTCTCTTTCTGAATTCCATTCTGTCCTGTTTTTAATTTCTTCTGTTCTCCCAGGCTGCTGGCTAATTCTCACTTTTGTTCTGTGCATGCTGTGGCTAAACCCTCCTGCTGAGTTTTAAATTTCGGTGATTCTTGTTTTAATTTCTGCAAGTCCTATTTAGTTTTGTTTCAAAATGTCAGGCTGGCGGTGCACCTCCCTGGGAGAGCCCTTGCCTAGCAGGCCAGAAGCTCTGGGTTTGATCCCCAGCACAGCAAAAGCCTCCCTGACGTCATCACCCTTTCTAGTCTCCTATCCCTAGCAGCTGTTTGCAAGTTTTGGTGTCTGTATCTCTATGGTGTTAAAACCAATAACCTTCTCCTCCCTTTTTGCTCTTGCTGCTTTTGCTGTTTTCTGCTACTGTGAACTGTCCCCCTGCTATGTGCCTCTCTGCCTTGGAGCCATCCAAGTATGGACTAAAACCTCCACAGACTGTGACCTAAATAAACCTTTCCTTCCTTTAAAAAACAAACAAACAAACAAACAAAAAAAACAGTGTCTGATGGTCCCGGCGTCCAGAGTCTGCGAGCACCTGTTGTGTTTTTCTGGTTCTTAGGGGTGTCATTTTTCCTTGTGACCTGATTATCACAGCCAGATGATCCTTTCACCTTTCTGTCCAACTCTGGAGTTTCCCTGGGTCTGAGAGGAAACTGCCACCTCCAGCAGCTGCATTGGCTTCAGCCAGGTTCCCTGGCCATGCAGTTCCTGTCAGCGCCTCCCCAGACCCAGTTCAGGCATAGTGTTCCTGGACCCAGCCGGTTGTCTGTCCCAGGACATCCATGTACTCCTGGGTCATTTGGAGCCCACAGCTGCTCCAGGGTTGTTGCCCAGCCTTTTCCTATGTGCTCAGTGTTGAGGCTGGTGAGTTGGAGCTGGGAGGGCAGGGTTAGCTCTGACTTGCGCTCACTCGGCTGGAGCACTTAGGCTGCAGGTTATGATGGAGTGGGTCTTTCTCCCCACTGTCTGCCTTGGCTAAGCCCTAGGCCTTGACCTCGGAGGCCACAATACTGAAATTTAGTCATGCATTCCTGCCAACACTTGAGGGTTTGTTAATATTCTTCTCCTTTTTCATCTCAACAGGATCTTGCTGTGTAGTGCAGGCTGGCCTTGAACTCACTATATATAGCCCACAAAATCAGGCGATTCTCCTCCTCAGCGTCCCAAGGGCTGGATTACAGGTAGGTGATAAGTCACCCAATTGCTCTGAAACTCCCCCTGCCACCCTTTGCAAGAGAAAAACAACAGCTTCAACCTAGTCTTCTCCTTCCTTCTCCTTCACCTCCCTAGACGGGCCAAACTGTGAAGGCCACAGGGACAGATGTTCTGCTGGTCAACTACAAGGGCTGTTCCAGCCGGTAAACACCCTCCCCAGAAAAAAAGCGTTAAAAACCCTCACGCTTTGCACAGCCCATGGCTGCTCTGGTCCACTGGGCAAGCCTGCTTCTTGCTCCTCTGCTATAATAAAAATCCTTGCATCAGATGGTCTGGTTTGCTTTGTGTGGGTTGCAGCCATCTAGATCTGGTCAATTGTCCAATCAGTAGGGACCACCACACCTAGTTTAGACTCCTTTTCTACATGTCAGATTTACAGGAGTTTGTCTGTTGTCTTTTCATGTCATCAGTGACCCCCTTTTTTGTGGTACTGGGGACCAAACCCAGGTCTCACAAATGTTAGGAAACCAGTGGAGAAAATTTCATCTGTATAACTTGAGTAACAAATACGAAGATAACATTATGTAATACAGCATGCAGTGCTAATTCCCTACTATCTTCTCTATGATTTTGTATTTCCTTTATTGTTTTTGTGTTATCCTGGTTTATATGTCTCCATTCTTTTGTCTTTAAAATAAAAAAAAAAGTTAGGAAACCTATCAAATGTTAGGAAATTATTCTCCCCTGAGCTACGCTCCTAACCCTTTGTTTCTTATTTTGAGACAGGACTAGGTTGCCCTGTTTGGTCTTGAGTTTGTGATCCTCCTGCCTCAGTTTCCTGAGTAGCTGAAATTACAGGTATTTGTTACCATACCTGGCCATTCTTTCTTTGAATTAAATTTGTTATTTGGAAAGAATTTTAGTGTTACAGGCAGTAACCACAGAGATCTTGTGTGCCCTTTACCGGTTTTCCCTAGATGCTAACATTTTACAAAACTATAATACAAAACCATGGCCAGAAAAGCTGGGTGTAGTGGCGCATGCCTGTAATCCTGGCACTCAGGAGGCTGAGGCGGGAGGATTGTTGCAAGTTAGAGACCAGCCTGAACTGCACAGGGAGACCCCATCTCAAAAAGACCAAAAAGAAAGGTCAATTAGAGTAATAAAAAAATTTAAGTGTGCTCATTGTGTTATAGTGAGTTTTTTGTTGTTGTTAAATCCGTATCTTTTATTTATTTATTTATTTATTTATTTATTTATCTTTTGCCTTTTTCAGATAGGGTCTCACCATGCAGTTGAGGCTGGCCTTGAGCTCACTTGGTAGCCCAGGCTGGCCTTAAACTTTCAAGGACCTTCCTGCCTCAGCCTCCCCAGTCCTGGGATACAGGCGTGTGCCACCACACCCAGCTAAATCCGCATCTTTTAAAGAGACACCCTGGGGCTGGGGTGTAGTACAGAGGTAGAACACCTGCCTAGCATGCCTAGCCCTTGGGTTCCACCCTTAGGTCTTACAAGGCAAATTATGAAGAAAGGTACGATGGGGCCGGGGATGTAGCTCAGCGGCACAGTGCCTGCCTGGCAAGAGCAAGGCCCTGAGTTTGATTTTCCATAGCAAAAAGAATGAAGGAGTTGGTACAAAGGCAGCCTTCTGCCTGCGTGGTGGTACGTTCTGTAATCTCATCTGAAGCTGAGGCAGAAGAACTGCAAGTTCGAGGGCAGCCTGGGGAATTTAACAAGGCCCTGTCTCTACCCCACCAAGCAAAACCAAAAATCAAAGAAACAGACCCAGAAAATCAAAGAAATAAACTGTACAGCCTTCTGGCTTCCACCACAGTGGGATCAAATATATCCCAGGCTGAATCTCAAAACATCTGCATTTTTAACAAGCACCAAGGTGCTTTTTATCCACACTGAAATTTGAGAATTCTTGAGAATTTTTTTCAATGGAAAATTCAAACATTATAAATGGATTTGTGCCCCTCTCCAAATTCACACATGACGCCCTAAAACTCGAAGGTGGTACTTTTAGAGATGAGGTCGTTGGGAGTAATTAGGGTTCAATGAGTCCATGAGGGTGGACCCCCGCTCCAATGGGATAATGTTCTTATAAAAAATAGAGAGACACCAGTGGGCTCTCTCCCTTCTCTGGAGAAAGGCCACACGAGGACTGTTCCTGGAAATCAAGTGGTTGGAACCTTGACCATGGACTCCTAATTTCCAGGACTACAAGAAAATGTTTGTCACTTAACCTTTGTGGGCTATGTTATTTTATGGCCGCCAAAGCAGACTTAATATGCAGACAAAAGTAGCAGAAATTAACTCAGTGAGCCCTCACATGTCCATTACACAGCTTCCATAACAACCAACCTGGCTAAGCCATGTGTGGTGGCACACACCTGTAATCCTCGCACTTGGAGGCTGAGGCAGGAGGATCATTGCGAGGTCAAGACCAGCCTAGACTACAAAGAGCTCAAGGGCACCAGACCCTGTCTCAAAAAGACAAAAAAAAAAAAACCAAAACCAAAAACCAAAAACAATCAGGTTATTTTTATCTCTGGCTCTAGTACTGCATCCTGGCCTCCGGCTGGGTCATCATGTATATACACTACCAGATGGAATATCTCTTGGGGAAGGGGTTCCCCTACAGAAGTTTCTTGGAAAGCTACAGAACTGCTTCTCAGAAGCATTCATGTGTTATGTTTTCTTATTCCATTTCTGCAACTATAATGAAACATCAGAGTCTGTAATTTATAGATAACAGGAACTTAATTCTTCACAATTCTGGCGTGCAGGGGGTGGTGGCGGTTTCAGGGTCTGGTCAGGGTCCATTGTGGTGCCAGAAACACTGTACTGTCACATAGCAGAAAGCAGAAAGACAAATGGGATGCAACAAGGTCTTTTATAGAGCCCTATAAAAGATCCCACCCATGAGGGGGATCCTCGTGGGTGACTGCCCTCCTGAATGCCCGTGCCTCTCATATCCCTGCCCTGGAAATTAAGTTTCAATGTGAATTTTGAAAAGACTCACACATTCAAACCACAGCACATACCCAGATTTCATTTGTTCTTCTCGGGGCTGGGGACTAAACCTTGCTCACGCTACCAAAGCTTTGGGGCAGCTTCATGGGATCCTCAACTGTCTTGTTAAAAGTTTATGCTCGCAGCCACACACAGTGGCATGTGCCTATAATCACAGCTACACGGGAGGCTAAGGCAGGAGAATTGTGAATTCAAGCCCAGCCTGGGCAATTTAATAATTTATTGAGAACCTGTCTCAAACTCTAAAAATTGTTAATTATGGGGGCGGTGGGGGAACTAGGCTGTAGTTCAGCGTGAAGGAGCTAGGTTCAATCCCCAGGACCGGTTAATCCAAGAATAACACTTTGAAACCATGAAGATCCAGTGTGTGTGTGTGTGTGTGTGTCCAGGACGGAACCCAAGGCTTTCACATTGAGTTACATTCCCAGACCTTTACTTATTTTTTTTAAATTTTTTAAATTTTAAGGTAAGGTCTCACTGTGTAGTTCAGGCTGCTCTTCAACTCATTATGTAGCCCAGGCTGGCCTCAACTCTCAGTGATTCTCCTGCCTCAGCCTCCGGGGCGCTTGTATTACAGGTGTTCATTACCATGCTTGGTTTAGGATACATTTTAACAATTTAAACAGTGTATATTCTTAGAAGGAAGGAAGCCAGAATGTTGTTCCTTGTCCTCCAGGAGCAAACATTTTTAAACTAAAGGCAAACTTTTATCTTGGGGATGGAAACAACTGTTTAAATTTATCACTTTTTTTTTTTTTTTTGGCAGTACTGGTGATCGAACTCAGGACCCTGCGCTTGCTAGGCAGACGCTTATTCCTCTGAGCTATATCCCCAACCCCCGGAGCAAACATTTTTAGTGGTAAGAAAGGAAAACAAGAGATTTGCATAACATGAACAGCTGCAAATTTCAAAGTATGAGCCCCCTGAGGGGCTTTGGACTTTACCTTGTTTACCTGGATGCCTGTGCCCTGGGATAAACAGCTCCAGATGCTGGCTCAGGACAGGTGGAAATGAATAGATCCCAAGCATTAAGTGCTGGGAAGACTCTCAAACAGGGTGTTTGCTTAAGAACCTTTGCGGTAGGAAGCAGTAGGGTATGTGGCTGTTTTAGGCGGGGAGCATTGGTGTGATGAGGAGGTGTCTGGAGTTAGAAAAAGGGGAAAAGCAAATGTAAGAGACAGTTTGGTGCAGAAAGAGGGCTGGGGGCAAGGAGAGCAGGTGATGCTGAGCCCGGGTCTCCTCCAGGTCAGACTAGTTAGCTCACACATGGAGTGCGATTCTGCAGGCAGTGGGGAGGAGCGGTGGGTTTCACATGGGAAGTCACTACATAAGTTAGGATGGGTGCGTGAGGGAGGTTGTAAGCTGGGGATGAGAGGACCAAAGTTCCTGTTATCCTTGCTGTACACACAGAGAGAGGAATGTATCTTTGTCTCTGTCTCTCTGTGGTTCTTTGGGAAACCCTTAGTGGAATCTAATAAAAATTACGCAGTCTTCAGACTGTCTGGTTTGGTCTATACCTTTCAAGACAAGTAAGCAAACTATACCTACTAATAATAATTAGCACCACAGAGCACCTAGTCTGTATCAAGTTCTGTTCCGAGTGCCTTATAAGCAGAAAACTGAAGTCTGTGGAGATGAGCCCCATTATACAGGTTAGAAAACTGAGAACCAGAGAACAGTCTTCCTCAGTCCCACAGGGAACCAGAGACAAATCTGGAGTCTTTTTTCTTAGACAAAAGGCCAGGACTAGAGCCCAGTTTACTTAGTCCAAGGAGTCAAAGACCCCTTGAGCCTGTCCTCAATCTTCCCTAGGGGTCTTAAGGCCCAGTGGTCAAACTCTGGCCAATTAATTTTCCCCAGCTCTGCCAGGGATAGCAGGCAGAGCAGGGCTGTCAGGGTTGGCTCAGGAGAGAACCCCTGGCTTGGGGGTGCTGAGTTGGGGGTTCCACAGCTGACAGGTAGTAAGGGAAGAGGATCAGTTTCTACCTCATGGACGGTTGTGAGAATTGAAAGAGATGGTGCGCATTCGAGGATAGGCATAAAGCCCAGGCTGTGGTGGGGGCTCGTTAAGGACGGCCAGCTGGATGCGGGGTCATTTGGTGCGCTGTGAGATTGCACCTCTGATGTTCAGTGGGTGTCGCTGGCCATTCTGAGCGCTTGGAGGAACCGTCTGGACACGTTAGGAATCTTCTGTACCAAGGACTAGTTACAAAATTATCCCTCTCCATCTTCTCTTTGACCCTGGGTCGAACTTGAGGTCCCGTCACCAGACCCCAATTCAGCCCTCCAGTCTAGAGCTAAACCCTCTTCTTAAGGCGCCCGAGCCACACCCACAACCCTTCGGCCACGCCTCTCTCCAGCCGGCCCTCCAATCACAAGCCACGCCTCCCTGTCAATTTCAGGTCTCGACAGTTTTAACTCCAGGTCTAGTTCTCTGACCTCGCTCTCTGAATGCCCTAGGACTTCAGCAGCTACTGGATTGTGGAGGGCTGTCGGTCCTGAAGACGTAGTTTGCAAGTGAGGAGGAGTTGGAGGTACATCCTGTCCCGGAGCCTCAATAATCTGCGGGCCTAGGCAGTAGCAGGAAGCTTCACCACACTGATGCGCGCCCCCTTCAGTAATCGATTGGTCTGTCTGTCTTTTCTTTTTTTTTGTCTTTTTGAGACAGGGTCTCTCTATGCAGTTCAGTCTGGCCTTGAGCTCACTTTGTAGCCCAGGCTGGCCTCGAACTTTCAGCGATCCTCTTGCCTCAGCCTCCCCAGTGCTGGGATTACAGACGTGTGCACCACGCCCGGCACTATGGGTCTTTCAAAACCATCTCCAGGTATCGATGGGATGGAAGGCTGTAGAGCAAACAGAGGAATCAGCACCGCTAAAGGCCACTTGTCTGCCACCTTTGCATTCATATTTCTACCCAGCGCCTGGGATCTACAGTAGGAGAGGAGAGGATTAAGTGTTGTGTCCTCCCAACTGGGGATTGAAGCCAGGGCCTCCCCAGACCTTTTTATTTTGAGACAGAATGTCACTAAGTTGCTCAGTTGCCCAGGCTGGGCACAAACTTGGAACCCTGCCACATCCTCCCAGAATCCTGGGATTACAAGTGTGCACAACTATGCCTAGCTTTTTTTTTTTTTTAATCTTTTAAAGTGTGGTAGGTTGCTGGAATTTGATAGCACCTCCATTCTTGCTTTTAGGGTACAGAACATTAAAAATTTTAAAGAGGGAAAGAAAAAAATGACATCGCATCTATTGAAATGAAACACTGCACTACAAACTGGGCGTGATGGTACGTGACCATAGTCAACAGTTATTTGGGAAGCTGAGGAGGGAGAATAGAAACTTTAAGGCCAGTCTGGACAATTTAAAGAGATGCTGCCTCAAAAAGTAACAAGGGCTGGGGATGTAACTCAGCGTGGAGGTGCTGGGTTCAAGCCCCAGTACAAAAGAAAACAAAACACCAATGAAGAACTGCGTACAGGTATCACCACCACTAAGAAGGGAGGGCAAGGCCACCGGATAAGAGCCAGGGGAGGGGGCTCTGGCTGCTCTTCACGTAACCCTGTCTGGTTTTCTCTTCCTCTTCCTTCCATCCCTCTGGGTATCCATCTGTCCACCCCTCGGTATCATTTACATACTCTTTCTGGGGATGTTACATGCTCCCCTGTGTCTCTGTCCTTCTCTCTGGGCCTCCGTCATCCCTCTGTGTATGAATTTTTTTTTCTCTTTTTGAGACAAGGTCTCACTGTGCAGTCCAGGCTGGCCTTGAGCTCACTTTGTAGCCCAGGCTGGTCTCGAACTCTCGACGATCCTCCTGCCTCAGCCTCCTAAGTGCTGGGATTACAGGCGTGAGCAACTATGCCCGGCTATGAATTTCTATCCACTTCCCTTAGTTGTTGGTTTTATTTTTTTTGGCTGGGAATGGGACCAAGGGTCTCATGCACCCCAGGAAATGCCTCACCCCTGAGCAGCACAGCCCGTCCTCCCCTTAGTCTTTAGCTGCTTCTTTCTGGATCTCTGTCTTCCTCTCTCTCTCTGGGTTTGTCTCCCTCTCTTGTTCCGTGTCTCCATCTGCCTTGCCTTAGTCTCTGTCCCCCTTTGCTCTGAGCCTGTGCCTTTATGTCTTGAGGTTTCTGTCCCCTTCGCTCTAAGTCTGTCCCTTTCTCTAAATTCCACCTGCATCCTGCCTGGTCTCTGTCTGAGTTCCTCTGCTTTCTCAGTCTCTCTACCATCTCAGGGCCTTCAGCCTTGGCCACTTTTCAGTCCCCTCCACTCCCCCCAGGGTCGGAGACAGACAAGCTTAGTTCTGCCCACTGATGGCAGGACTGTTACCCCAGTCTTCTCATTCCAGGGCCGCTTTCTGCATTTCTGGAAAAAGCCAGTGATCAGGGTTTGCAAATAGATTAGCAGAGGTGACTGTTTCTCGGGGGCTGACAGAAGGGCAAAAGGAACTCCAGCTCTGCCTTCTCTCCCATGGAGAGTATGTTGCTGATGGTGCAGTACTGCCAAACCACGGACGTCTCCTGCTGAGTCTCAAGGTGCCCTGGTGTGTGCGCAAGAAGGAACCTACTGTTGCCATGGGGATGGCTTATTTCTTCTAGCAGCTAATGTTACCTAATGCCACACCTAGGTACACTCCCATTTGGGAGGAGAATAAGTCGGCAGAACTAAATGCGGAACCCACCATCCACGTCCATGTCCAGCTTGTACCAGGCTTAACTAAACCACACCCTTCGCCATGCATGGTGGTGCACAGCTGTAATCCCAGCACTCTGGAGGCTGAGGGGAGGATCAGGATTTCAGGCCAGCCTGGGCTACCTAGTGAAACCCTGTGTCAAAAAGGGAGGAAGGAAGGGGGGGAGGGGAGGGGAGGGGGAGGGAAACCATAGCCTTAACCAATCTCATCAACAATGTGGTCAACACTTAAAGGTCATCCTACCTTTACCTCAGCTATAACCCTAACCCAGTTCTACCATGAACCTCTCTTTGTCCTTAAAAGCAAAATACTGCCCCCAACACTACACCTGTGGAATGTTTTTGGCCTAATTCTTTTTGTTGTTGTTTTTTGGAGAGAGGGTCTTGCTGTGTAGTTCAGACTGGTCTTTAACTCACTATATAGCCTAGGTTGGCCTCGAATTTATGGCAACCCTCCTGCCTCAGCCTCCCAAGTGCTGGGATTACAGGCATGCACCATTACACCTGGCTGTTTTGGCCTAATTCTCTCTCTGATGACATTGGCCCTGGTGCTGCCCTTAACTGTAAGTCTGAAGATCATAACCCATTTACACCTCAAGTTAATCCTTAGCTTTGGCCCTGACCAGAGGTTCATCCTCACTTGATACAGCTATAATCTCAATCTAGTCCTAGATTCAAACCTACCCGACACTAGCCATAAATTTAGCCTTCATTGTGATTCTAGCTATAACCAAGATCTCAAGTGTATATCTAACTTATTTACCTTGATCCCATATGTAACTGTTTTGTATGTGGGTTTCTTTTTCTTTTTGAGACAGGGACTCACTATGCAGTTCAGGCTGGCCTTGAGCTCACTTACGTAGCCCAAGCTGGCCTCAGACTTGCAAGGATCCTCTTGCCTCCACCTCCTGAATGCTGGGATTACAGGCCTGTGCCACCACACCTGGCTCTTTTGTCTTGAGACAGGGCCTTACTTTGTAGTTCAGGCTGGCCTTGAACTAACTGTGCAAACCACCTTGGTCTTGAACTCATGGCAGTCCTCCTGCTTCAGCTTCCCGAGTGCTGGGATTACAGGCATGCACCACCACATACTTAGTTTTAACCGTGGCCATAACCCACACATCAAGGTTCACTGTCATTTTTGCCTGAATCTTAACCCAGTTTTCAGCCTCATACCAAGCTCCACCAATACTAATTGTTGCTGATCCTTAATTTTAGCCCTGGCTTGATTCTTACTTTCTAATTCTAAGCAGAACCAAGGTCCAGTCCTAAGAGCTCCAATGGACTGGAGTTATCCCCCTTCCTTTTCTCTCACTCCCCATACCCAAGCTGCCAGTGCTACCCTCAGACACCACCAGAATTGGACCTTTCCTCTGTTCCTCCACAGCCTCGTGTCTGGTCCAGCTGCTGTCATGTTCTACCTGCAATACTGCAGTCACCTTCTTCCTGGCAGTCCTGTTGATTCCATTGTCCTAGTCCCTGTCTCACACAATGCCCAAAGGAATCCTGTTCAAACCTGAGTCAGCTCATATCCTTTGGCTCAGAACTCTCCCACTGCTTGGGTTTCAGAGTAAAATTTGCAGTCCAAGATTAACTCTCAAGGCTTTAAATAATCTCTCCCCTCTTGCTTCTCTCTAATTGTATTTTTCCTCTTTCCCTTGTGTACTCTACTGCAGCTGTTGTCAACTCCCTGTTCCAGGAATATCCCACCCCAGGACCTTTGCACTTGCTGTTCCCAAAACTGGAATGTGCTTTCCCAAGATACCAACATGCTCCTCCCACCTTTCTTTTAGGCCTTTACATACAGGTCATATTTTCAGGGAAGCCTTTTCTGTCTGCCTTATTAGAAATTTCAGTGTTCTTTTCCAGCTCTCTATTCCGCTTCTCTGCTTCATTTTCTTTATAACATGTACTCATGTACTATGTAATTGACTTATTTACTTTGTTGCTTGGAATTTTCCCTCAGTACAGTGTCAGCTTCCTAGGACAGGGAAATCTCTCTCTCTCTCTCTCTCTCTCTCTCTCTCTCTCTCTCTCATGTACTACTTAATAAATGTTTTTTTGAATGACTGTTTCCTGAAAATGACACAATTCCATTTCCCTGCAGTTCCAAGATTATTGGGTAAAGAGCAGTGAAAAGGCCGTGCTTGATGGCTCATGCCTGTAATCCCAGCACTTGGGAAGCTGAGGCAGGAGAAGCGCTGCAAGTGCAAATCCAGTGTGGGATACATAGTGAGTTCAAGGCCAGCTTGGACTACATAGGGAGACCCTGTTTCAAATCTAAACCAAACCAAACCCAACCCAAACCAATCAACCAAACAACAACAATGAAGACAATGAAAGCGGGGAGGGACCGAGGTGGCCACTTTCCAGGCTGAGCAGTCACATCTGGGTCCACGATGGCTCTGTTCTGTCCCAAACCTAAACTACAACACACCCTGTGGTCACTCCAGTTCTGGTGTGGAACTCACCAGACTCCGAGTCCTCGTTGCCTACCCAGTGCTGGATCCCCCAGCAGCGCAGGGAGCAACTAGGAAACCAAGGCTAGCGTCCCCTTTCCAGTCTCTCCGGGGAAGCAGGGGACACCCATTTCTTCCTCGTTCCCCCATCTTCTCCGTTATGGCCCTGCGCCTTGATTCAGTGCAGAATGGGATGAGGGTGCACAATGGGATGAGGGTGCATAGGGAGACTCCCTTCGACGGCGGAGCCGGAACTGGGGATGGGGTGGGGGCGAGGGCGAGCCTGGAGGCTGTAAGATTGGCGTTGGTCGGCAGCCGGTAACCAAGAAAAGGGACAGAGAGGACCATAGAGATGGAAGAACTGAAATAAAACTAAGGTAAAAAGAGAGCGACTCACTGAGAGACTGCAAGTGAGAAACAGATAAAGATACAAACAGGTATACACACGGGTTGCTGCGGGGTGCGTGCAAAAGTGGGGCCCCCTCATCTATTCTGCTCTCCTACTGTAGCGTACCTTCCCAAAATGGCAGAGGCTGGAAGCCTAAAACTACACTTCCCAGAATACCGTGTGGCTGGGGGTGGGGTTCATAGGGCATGGTTTCACTAATCAAATGCCTGCGCGCGAAGCTTGAAAGTCTAACCAGGTTGAGTGGGATCGGAAACCCCCCCTGAGGCCACGGCCATACCTGAGCAGACCCTGGCGAGGCGGGCTGGTAGTGCAGCCTGTGGCCGCTTCCTGGCCACCTTGGGCGAGGTCAGGTCTTCTGGGCGCGCCTCTCTGGGCCCTGGATTCGGGATTGCCCTGGGGGGCCCGGGCTAGAGTCTGTACCTTCTGAGAGGCTCTGTGTCCCTCAGTCAGTCTCTTTATGCTTGAATTGTCCCTAATGATGTTGTTCGCTGCCACTGAGTCACAATGAGTACACAAACAGGGAGAAAGAAATGCGGACACGGGGAGTGACAAGGACAGTTATTTAGAGGTGTGCAGACATGCCGTTCGCAGAAGGGACAGGGAAACAGCCTGGCAGATAGTTAGTGGCCTGGACATGCAAGGGAAAGGTAGTGGAAGGAGGAGGACCTGGTAACAGAAGGCAAACTGAGGCAGAGAGGGTGAGGCGCAGAGGCAAGTGTAAGAGACCGGGAAGCGGTGACACAGAGGGCTCCCAGGAACGCTGGAGTAGGGAGTTGGTTGAGAGAACTCTTGAGAGATGGACCTTCTCTAGAGGGCAGGAGAATGCAGGGAGCTAAATCCCTGGCTTGCTGAGTCCCCAAGGGCTGCCGCGGATGGAGCATTACCCTGGCAGAACGTGTCCTGTCTCCATGTCCCGCTTCGCCAGAAGCTTCGGCTCTGATTGAGGACGGCAGCTTGGCTGTTTTCCTTTCTCCCATCCGATTGCCCCTCAGGCTTTCCCTGCTAAGGACCGTGCCCCGTAGCCATCTGGGCAGGGATGAGAACAAGGACTCCACCGCTTACGATGCGGGAGGCAGATTCAGGGGTAGCACAAACTGAAGAACTAAAAGGAGTGGAGGGAGCACAGAGAGACTGCAAGAGGGCGAGCCCAAGGCAAACCGAGGGCTGGAGCCTTAGGGACAGAGACAAGAGACGGAGGGATGGGAAAATTGGGGCAGAGAGCGCAGGGAGAGTCAATGGCAGAGTCTGAGGCGGTGAGCAAGCCTCCCCAAGATAGAATTCCAGGTGGTGGGCCTGATGCCAGCTCCTCTGACCAGTTCTGGAGCCAGGGTGTGTGTGTATTGGTGTGTTTTACCCAGTACTGGGGATTGAACTCAGGGCCTTCACACTGAGCTACATCCTCAACTCCTTTTTATTTTTTACTTTGAGATGAGGTCCTCAGTCACTAAATTGCTCAGGCTGCGCTTGAACTTGTGATCTCCCTGACTTGGCCTCCCAGAAGGCTGGGATTACAGGCATGCGCCATCAGATCTGCCTCTCCTGGCTCAATTTTTGTTCCTGACATCTCTTTCTGTTTTCCTCTACAGAAGGTTGCCAGATAAAATACAGGAAATCCATTTACATATGAATTTTAGACTAACAACCACCGGTGTTTTAGTTAAGTACAGTTCCAACGTTGCATGTATTTTCAAAAATTCTTTTTTATAATTTCTGGTTGGAGCCTGTCTCTCCCTCTCTTCTGGTCCGCCTCCGCCTCTTGTGTTCTCCTGCCTGTCCTAACGTACTGGCTGCAGCCTGGAGAGCCACTTGAGACCAGGCCCCTTCACCTGAGTGCCTCCCACCTCCTGCCCTCATCTCAGTCCTGTTTTTATTTATTTGTTTGTTGGTAGTGGGAATTGAACTCAGGACCTTGCCGCTTGCCAGGCAGGCGCTGTGCCATTGAGCTACATCCCAGCCCCTTCAGTCGTTTCCAGGATGGTCTCTGCTCCAGGCGACCTTTCCCCTTTCTTCATCTCTCTTCTCCCAGAGGCCCCCACCCACCCCATCCCGTGACTGCTTCCACCCCACACCCACCCAGGGCAGGTCTGGCGGTTCTGAGGGAGCATCGGTTGGATACTCCATTACTCACCTTTTTCCTGACCTCATCTCCTTTCCTTTCCATCTGCTGGGCCAAAGAGGTCACAAGGTTCCCAAAGTCACACAGCAGAACAAACTCAGAAACTGACCCCATTCTCCTGGCACATCCCTTCCCAACTTCCCAGCTTCCTGATGGGAAGTTACTCTTCCGGAAACGGCCCCACTTGGTGACATTTCTAATACCAGGCAACACATGAGAGTCACAGGCCAGGACCAGATTTGCCTGTAGCTCCTGGGATGGCAGGGTACTGAGGACTCAGGTACTGATCTACAGGGTACTGAGGACTGAAGAGGACATGGCTCTTGGGCTGTAAACAGAATTATCATTGTCATGGGCAACATCATATCCCTAGGGCCTAGAACATCATAGTTGCTCAAATAAATACCTGTTGGATGAATGAATGAAAGAATACACACTCCCAAAGCAATTAGTTACTTATTTCCATGTCTGCCCTTCTCATTTTTTTTTTTTTTACTTGGTATGGACTTTGAACTTTAGTCCCTTTCCTCCAATTCCCTGCTCTTGGTTTCTTTTCTTTTTTTTTTTTTTTTTTTTTTTTTTGGCAGTACTGGGGATTGAACTCAGGACCCTGCACTTGCTAGGCAGGCACTTATTCCACTGAGCTATATCCCCAGCTCCGGTTTCTGTTCTTCTCTACAATGTGCTATTGTTATTTTTCAGCGGGAGAGCATCGCTGGTACGCACCATGGGCTGAGCATTTCCTCTGTCAGGTGCTGACTGGGCGATTCACAAGCAGAATTCTCCTGGAATACTCGGTAAGTACAGCTCTGTAGGGTGTTTCCCAGGTGTGGAATTTGAGACTCAGAGGATGCAAAGTGCCCAGATCACACCAGAAATCTGTATCAGGCCCCACCCCACACAGCCTTTTTTTTTTTTTTTTTCCTCCATCCCAAACTCTACCCTTCCTCTTGAATGGCTGTCTTACCTGCAGGTCACATCGCTGGTGCCTCCAAAGTAGAAGGATGTTAGCATTAAGCGTTTACTCAGGGGCTGCAAACCCATCCATCCTGGGGTTCCCTGTCCTGGGATGACCCGTAGCTGCCCCAAGTGCACTGTGGCCAGCTAGCAGTCGCAACCAGACACCACATCAGATTTCTCAAGAGGGTTTCAAAGGCCACATTTGCAGAGATCCTCCAGTGTTTAAATGCTGGTGACAGATTTACACAAGACAGTTTCAGATGATGTGTTTGCCAGACGTGCCTGCTGATCATGGTTTGCAACCCCTGACCTTTAGTTCCATGTGCCAGGTTCCAAGTTTCTAAGGAAGAATTTGCAGGTTCCGGTAGAATGTTTGCTCCCTGAAGGCAGAGATACTTGGATCTGTTTCAGCTATTGGTTTATCTCCGGAGCCAGAACAGTGCCTTATATATAGTAGAGGCTCAGTATCTTTTTTTTTTTTTTTAAAGTGAATGATACATTGAATCCAAACATAAACCATGTGATGTAAAAATAACTTTAAAAAGATCCCTGTTTTTTTACAGATGGGGAGATGAAGGCCCGAAAGAGCCAAGTCTTTGGGTAACTGGGGAGGGCTGGTTGTAAATGTGGCTCTCACCTGGACCCCGGGGTCACCCCGCTGCTACTTGGGGCCCTGTGTGTGCAGCGCTGTGGGTGGGTACCGCCTCCGGAGCCACCTGGGCTGTGGCTGTGGGTGTGCGGGTGGTGGTGGTGATGGTAGTGCCCTTGACTGCACACAGAACCCCTGAGCATCTTCTTTCCTCGGGCACTTTTGCTCAGGATGCTCACTCCATCCAGAGAGCACAATCCACCCCTTCCCTCCATTCCCCCAGTTGGGGACCATTTTCAGGGGTCCCCCCACCCTCCTCCCCTAAGTGCCCAGAGCCCTGGGGGAGAGGGGGAAAGAGCTGAGGATGAGGGTGGAGGTGCAGGGAGGAGGGAGAGGGAAGGGGATGGGTTAAGAAGGAGTGTGTGATGTCAAGCAAAAAAGACAACATTAGACACAGATGCTGAGATGGCGTTTATCGCGGCAAAAAAAGGTGAAGTCGCCGAGGGAGAAGGGGTGGGGAGAGGTGTGGTGGTGGGGCCATGGAAGCTAATACATGGTGCACTAGGTCACACACGGACACTGGGGGTGGTGGGTGGGTGGGGTGGGCATGGCCCAGGCATGGCAATGGGGGGAGGGGAGGAGAGGGCGGTGGGCCCCAGCCAGGAGCTTCTGGAGGTGGCAGGAAGAAGTGGGTGCGGCGCTGGTCGCAGAGAATGGAAGGAATCAAGTTAAAGGGGGTTCAATGGAGGCACTGGAGGCATGGCCACATTCCAAGACACGGAATGCAGGACAGGACGGCAGGCAGGAGCCAGGCTCGCGGAGGGGAGCCCAGCCTGGGTCTTGGGTCCTTAATCTGAAACTGGGGAGAATCAAGGGACCTTAGAGGTCCTCTGGTCCCCCCATGTTCCAGGAGAAAGACAAGCCCAGGGAGGGGCTAGCTTCAGGTCCTAAGAATTTAGCAATCGTTTCTCCAAACACAGCCCCCACCCCCCAATTCTTTTTCTACCCTGTCTCCAACAGAGGAAGGGGCCGACTTAATCTTCTGACTCCGTTATCCCCCGCGGGGAGGCTCCACAGGGAGCCTGGGGGAGGAGCCTACTTCCTAGATGGGGACACTGAGCCATCTTGTCAGTCTGCACCCTTCCACACTGGCCGGGCGAGCTCCGCACCCAGCCCTTCGGGAATAATACTGACGCCTTCACTCCTTAGCTCTGGGGCAGGTGACAGAACACACCTTGGGTTCTCCCAAGTGGAACCGGATGCGGGCCATGCCTCCAGTGGCCTGAGATGCCAACACAAAGAAAAAAAAGACTCCCCACGTCCCCTGGCTCAAACCCAGTACAAAAGGGACTATGTACAATGAAGGCGTGGGGAGTGGGAGGGGCACGGGGAGGAGTGTGGGGCCGGAGTGAGCGCTCCACAGGAGGGAGGCCACGCCCCTGGACCCGCCTTTTAAAGGGATAAAGCCAAACAGCGAAGCTATCTCTAGAGGCTCTCCATCCCTAGGGTGGGGCAGACCCTGGGGAGGAGGGATGGGGTGGGACATGGGATGGGGTGCAGGTAGGGAGGCATTGGCGGTGGGAGGAGATGGAGGAAAGGTAGCAACTGCCCCTAGCCTCCCCCCTCCCCCCCTTGCCGGACACACAGTTTTCCGTGGGATGAACACAGAAAGGGTTAATCAAAAAGAGTTCGATGAGCGAGTCTGACGGTCGAGTGGGGCGGGCTGGAGCAATGAGGCCGCAGGTTCCGGTGGCCGGTGGTGATGAAGTCACTTAGAAGATGAGAGGTTGGTGGTTTTGGGGTGTGGAGTGGGGTGGGGGAGGGGTGGGGGAGGGGGGGTTAGGCGGTCTCCACCAAGTATTTGTTGGAGGCCAGAGTGTCCTAGACTGGCTGAGAAAGGGTTAAAAACCAGCAGCCTTCACCACCACCATCCCCGACCGAGACTTTCCCCACCACCTTCCCTGCAACCCAGCAGGCCCCAGCGCGACTGGCGAGGGTGCTAGGACCACCGACCCTACACACAGTTGCGGCGCAGTAGACAGAAACCCCCTCCCGAGGCCGCGACCCGCTGCGTGCAGCAGGGAGAGACCCCAAGTGGGACTAGGCATCGGGCTTCCACGGGAGCGTAAACCAGGGTCCTCGTCCCGCCGCGCCCCAACTTGGGGATCGCGATCCCATTCTGCCCATCGTGACATCCAGCCGGCCTGGGATCCCGACGGGGCCGGGCAGGTGCGCAGCCCACCTCAAAGGCCTTGCGTGGCTGTCGCGACAGGTGCTCTCCCAATCAGCAGTTTGCACGCCCAAGTTGCCATGCGTATCGCCACTCTCGTTAATACTTTTGCTAACGCTCATTCTCTCACAATGTCTAATCTTGGTCTTCAAATAGCAATCAAAGTGGGGGAACCTCCTCCCGGTTTAGGGACAGTTGGTGACCAACCGGAAGCAAAGGGAGGAGGCGGGTGTGGAAGGCAGGAGCAGGCAGGGGGAACAGAACGAGAGGGTGCTGAGGGATCTGGTGGGCAGGAAGGGAGAAGTACCACCAGGGAAAAGTGGTACTGCCTTGTTCCAAGTATCGCTCCCCAGCCCTCTACCCATGATTCCCACTTGCAAGTCCACAGGGCAGGCATCAGGGCAGGTAATGATGGCAAGAGTTTGCCTTCTGATCCCACCCGACTAGTTATTGCAGTGAGGCCTCCTTGCCCACGTAGAGGTGGCTGGAACAGGGCGAAGATGGCTGGACAGGTTGGCTCAGAGTCCCCTGAAAGGGGGCACAAAGGAGGTGAATTTGGCACATTGAACCCCTTGTCCTCCTAAGTGCTTGGAGGCCCTTCTCCCACATGCCCTTGGTACTGCCCTTGGGGGCGGCAGAAGAGGGGCTGACTGTCTCCCCCTCCTGGATTTCTACTGCTTTGCTCAGAAAGCGGCAACAGGGGGTTCTCCCCGGCTGGTGGAATTTGGAGGGGGGATCAAAAACGGTAGGGGTTAGTTGAAAAGGAGAGTTTTTTTTTTCTTTTTTCTTTTTTTCTTATAAAGAGTAAGAAAAATTCAGGGCAAGAGGAATGAGGAAGGGGGACCCAATTTAGCTCAGTGTCCACAGATTTTTTTCAATGCCTTAGGGGCCTTCTCAAAGGATGGTCCCGCTTCCTCCACTCAGACAAGGTCCTCTCCCCCAAGAGCGGCTCAGTTCCAAGGAAGTTTGGCACTTTTTAAAATGGGGAGATCAGGGGGGAGGAGTTGGGTTGAGGAGGAACGCAGACATAGACAAAGATAAGAGACAGGACAGAGAACTCGGGGGCCACAGACAGCCAGAGAGGGACGTGCTAGGGAGAGGGGAAGCTCGAGGGCAGTGAGGAGGAGACAATTCAAGGCAGCAAACACTTATTAAGCACCTACTAGGTGCTGAGGAGCTGGGTGCACAGAGGCTGCTCAGAGTCTCTGAGAGTGAATGGAGAGCAGGGAAAACAAAGCAGCGATGGGTTTTTCTCTCGTCCCCATCCCTGGCCCCACATCTGTGTCCCTTCTGGACAAACTGCAGCACAAAAAGTTGAGGTCAGATTGCAGAAGGGATTTTCAAGGAAGGGGCGGATGGTGGAATGGGTTTCCCAGGGTGCAACGGGGAAAGGTACGTGGCTCCCCACTCACCAACGTGGCGAGTGAACTAGCTCACTGAGCTAGCGAACGACCTTTCAGATAGCCCTGGCTGCTGGGGTGGGGGTCCCCAAGAAATGGGAATAGGAAGGGGTTTGTTTGTTACACAGACATCCAAGGGAACACTTTTCAGGAGGCCCAGCCTCCAGAGCTATGTCTGTGTGACAGGAGTCGCGGACCCAGCTGACTGGGACCCAGACTCCAGCCGGTGAATTTGTAGAAAGCGGCTGCCAAGCAGAGGATGCGAATGATATGCAGAGGAGCTCATCTGCTCCCACCTCCCCAGTCCCAGACCTTACTTCACCTCACCCTGGTTTCTTCTCCTCCTCTTGGGGGCCTGGGGGATTGTAGGGAGATATTTCAGCTAGATACTGTCCTCTCCACCTTTAGGTGGAGAGCCTGTGAAATGCTATAAGGTCTTTCAGAGGTGGAGGGAGCAGTGGCCCACCAAGCCACCCCCACACCTCCAAATCCAGCACCCCCCCATTACAGAAGATATGTACAAAGTTGTATCAGAATAAATGTTTTGGCACTCGATCTCCATCTGGGCTCAGTGTGGAGACTGGGGTGGAGGCATCAGTGATAGGGGTGGGAGATGGGGGTGCAGGACATGGGGCCTGCCCCTCACCCTGGAGATGACGAAGGCAAGGAAAGAGTCACCCCAGTGCCCAAGCTATAGCCTCCCATTGGATGGAAGGGCCAGGGGAGGAAATTCAGTGCAAGGTACCTTGAAGGCTATTGCTTTCTAAGGATTTTCACATTTTGATTTGGGGGTGGCTCTCTAGCGAGGGGTAGGGGCCTCCTAGGCTTTGGGGTGGGAATTGTCTCTGGCTGTTCTTCCCTCCTTGTTTAGAGAGAAGACCAGGAGGGGGCCAGATTCCCCCAAAGCCATGGAGAAGAGAAGGGTCTGGAAGACCAAGGAGGGGGGCAAGTGGAGGAGAGGGTGAGCATGGGGTGCCCCTCCCCCAGAGATGCTGATGATGGAACCAGGGCACGGGGGCCCTGCTTTGGGTTGGAGAAAGGGGATGTGGTCTCCATGAGAGCGGGGAGGGAAGAAGGTGGAGGGTAGAAGTGGGTCTCAGCTATCCTAGTGTATAGGGTTGTCAGGCCCTCACATCGCAGTTCGCTAACAGGTCCTTAGAGCTAACCACACGGTGCACTCCCCAAACAGCTTTCAGGGCTGCCTGGCTTGTCAGAATTCATCCAAATATTCTAGTTCCTCAGAGCCCAGGGTGAGCACACCGCCAACATTCTGATGCATCATCAGACACCATCAAAGTATGCCAGCCTACTGGAAGGCACCGGGCTGATCTAATCCGTCGGACCACACAGGCTACCCTGGCTCAATGAATTCGACACTGGGCCACACTGGCCTGACACCACCAAACATCTGGCTCACCAGAGTCAATAAAACAAAGCCACACGACACAGGCATGCACACAGAAGGCAGGGGCGGGAAGGGGGTTCTTTAACAATAGTTTTCTCTAGCTCCGTTTCTCAAGCCTCCTGCCAGGGTACGTTTGCAGACCTGTTGTGTTTGGATGGAGATGATCCTGACAATATTGTTTTTACCCCCTTAGAATCCTCCAGATTGGATTCAAGCCCCACCCTTTATTCTCTTCCTAGAAAGACCCCCAGGTCAGTTCCAAAAGGGGGGTGTGGGTGGAGGACAGTCAAGGGCTGGCCAGTATCCAATACCGGAAGTGCATGTTTCATTCCAATGACATCACAGGAAGTGACCTCAAGACTCCACAGGAAGTACATAGCCCCCAAATATCACCTAAGTGACCTTCATGGAAGAGCTCACTAAGACCTCATAGGAAGTCCTTGTCTCTCATTACAAGGAGTGACCTCTGAGAAATTAGTTCCTGTAACCTAAGGAGCACCTAGAAACACTCCAAAAAGTACCTGACTCAATGACATCACAGTGGGACCCTCACACCCACTACGCTAGGAAAAGCCACAGATGCCACAGCAAGTTGCTCCAGCCTCTCACGAGAGTCCTGTTCACAGGACTGGCCCAGTCCCAGAGCTGGCTTCACTCCCAGCAGTGCCATCCCTGCCCCCATCCAACCTGACAAAAAGAGTGAAAATTCCACCCAGGAGGGGCAACTCCAGTGGGGGCAGAGCAGCTGAGGAAGTGTGGGACCTCGGGGTTCTCTACTCCAGATGCCACATCTCAGCTCAAGACTCCTCAGGTACACTCCCATGGCTTTCCTGGGGTCTGGAGCAAAGCATTTTAGGGAGGCCCCTCATTCCAGGTGACCCAGAGGCTCCCTCCCCTCCTCCCGTCTGGAAACAAAAACTTCTTAAAGGGGGAAAAATGTCCTTACCAAAGGAAAAAAAAAAGAGGGGAAAAAAAGAGGGAAAGAAAGAGAAAATAACGCTTTGTTTTCTATTAAAATCAACAAAATGCAATATATACAGATATCACACAGACCTGGGCCCTGGGAGAGGAGGAGCAGGCCCAGCCAAGCACAGGGAGGGAGGAGGAGGGGTCAGCTCAGGGCCAGGGAGGGGCTTCCGAGCCCCTTCCCCAACCGCCACTCAATCCTGCCTATGACTACCAGAGGGGAGGGTGCAGTCAGGCCTGCCCCAGCCCCAGCCCCAGCCCCGTCCCAGACAGCAGGTCCACACCAAGCTGAGGTCAGGCCAGGAGCTGGGGGAGGAGGAGCGGAGGAGGAGGAGGAGGAGGGAGAGAGGGAGGCGGGAGCAGGGAGGAGGGAGGGCGGGCGCGCACACCACAGGCCTCATCCCACTTTCTGGGGGTTTGAGGCCCTCACCCCCTGCTCGTAGGTGACTCGCTGGCTGATGAGGTATTGAGCTGCTTGTGTGGCCGCGGGGCTGCCCGTGATGGTGACCCGCCGGTTCCGCGTGCCTGGCAGGAATTCGCCCTTCTTGGAGATCTGGATGCGGGCGCCTGTCAGCTCCTGGTACTCCACCAACGTCTTGCCCCCCTTGCCCAGGATGGCTCCCACCAGGTTCTCGGGCACCGCGATCTCCACCAGCTCCTTGGCGCTCTCGGCCGCCAGCTTCTCCGCCGTCAGGAAGCCCCCGGCAGCCCCCGCCGCCGCGGCCGCGGCCACTAGCGGGCCGCCTCCCGCTCCAGCCCCCGCGCCGGCGCCCGCCCCGAGATACCCGTTGGCGGCCGCGGCCAGCGCGAAGGACCCCAGTGCGCCCGGGGGCGCCGGCGGCGGCGGCGCGGCGCCCCCTGCCGGCCCGGCGCCCGCCTCGCCCGCGTAGGACGCCAGCAGGTTGGCGGCGGCGGCCGCGGCGGGGTTGGCGCCCGCGGCCACGGCGGCCAGGACGCCCGAGGCGGCGGCGGAGTTGAGGCCCAGGCCCAGGGAGTTGGTATTGTAGCCGTAGCTGGCCAGCGTGTTGAGCGCCGTGCTGATGGCCAGCAGGTCGGTGCCCGAGAAGGCGGGCAGCGCGGCGGGGAAGGCGCCCACGCCCGCCAGCCCCGCGGGGCCCAGCAGGCCGGACGCGGCGGCGGCCGAAGCGGCGGCCGCGGCGGGCAGCACATCCGCGGGGCTGGCGTAGGGCGAGCCGGTGGGGTTAGAGTTGGCCACGGGCCCGGCCACGTTGGCGTAGCTGATGTTGAGGCAGCTGCTGCTCTGGGGGTCTTCCTGTACCTTCTGCACGATGGCGCTCACGGCCTTGTGCACCTGCTCGGGCTCGCCGCTGACCGTCACCACGCGCTCCTGTAGGTTGATGCCTTCGGGCTTCTGCGACAGCTGCACCCAGGCACCCGACTGTTCCATCACGGCTTTCACTGTGGCACCGCCTTTGCCGATGATCAGGCCTGCCGTGCTGTTGGGGACGATCAGCTTGGCCTGTGGGAGGAGAAACAGACACTGAGCAGTCTCGAGGCACTCATAGCCCCCGATAGGCACCACCGCGGTTCTCCTGCTTGTGGCAAACGCTGAGCCAAGAGCGGTGGTACAAGCTTGTAATTCCAGCGGCTGGCGGAGGGGGGCTGCGGCAGCAGGATCTCAAGTTCCAGGCCAGCCTGAGCAACACGGAGAGATCCTCTCTCACAGCAGAAAGGGCTGGGATCTAGCTGTGATAGAGAGCCCATGAGTCATCTTCAGTACCACAATAAACAAATAAATCGCAACCCTGGGTTCCATCCTCAATACGGAAAGGAAAGAGATACTCAAGTATTTCCCCCATGGTTGGTAAAGGAATAACTGGCATTCCAGGGCCTTCAGTAGCCGTATGTGGCGACCCCAAGTACTTCCCCTGCATCTGGCTTAACGGCTGCCCCCGTAGGGGCTCCTTCTCTAAACTGTGCTGGTGCCTGCACCTTCTGTCACTGGTAACGCTTTGTTTGGTTTTGTCCAGTCCTAGGGATTGAGCCCAGGAAGTGCCCAGCTACACGTCCATAATCCTTCATTTCTTATTAATTCATTCTGTTGGAGATTGAGCCCGGGGGTGCTCCACCAATGAACTACAGCTGTAGCACTTTTTTTATTTTGAGAAAGGGTCTTGCTAAGTTGCCCAGGTTGGCCTTAAACTTATGCTCCACCTGCCTCAGTCTCCCGAGTAGCCAAGTTCACAGGCACCACCATACCTGCTTTTTGGGTGCTCTTGACTCCCAGCCCTGGGAAAGGCTTCAAGTCGAACTTTACAGGCAAGTCACTTGAGAACTCAGAAATGAAGGGACTTGTCCTAAAGTCCCCCAGAGGGTAATGGAGCTGCAGTCCCTTGTCTTGGCCTCTGATCCGTTGCACTCCTCACTCTATGACACGGTCTCCTCACTTAATGTTCTTGTTGTTCGGGGCTGAACTGTGTGCCCCTCACACTCTTCTGTCAAAATCCTGACCCCTTGTACTTCATAATGTGCCCGGGCTTAGAGACAGGGTCTTTAAAGAGGTAATTAAGTTAAAATGAGGTCATCAGCGTGGGCCCTCATTCACTAAGACTGTTGTTCTTCTTACAGGACTTGGACACAAACACAAACACACAGGAAGGAGAGACAGTGTGAAGAGGCAAGGAGAAGACGGCCATCCACAAGCCAAAGAGAAGATGCAGAAGAAACCAGTCCTGCTGTCACACTGGCCTTGGACTTGGGGCTCTCAAGTTACTAGAAAAGTAAATCTGTTGTTTAAGCCACCCAGTCAGTGGCACTTTATTAGGGCAGCCTAGCACACTAACTCAGTTGTCTTATCTGAAAAGTGAAGATAACAAAAAGCAATAGGCCTGAGAAGGCAGAGAGGCAAAGAGGAGGCCTCGTCGTAAAGTTAGTGACCCCTTCTCAGCTGCAGAATGCCTTGTCCTCCCACTGCCTGTGTCTGCACGGCCACAGATGGTCAATCTTAGTTTCAGTGGGGTCACTTTAAAACTGAGAATTCTCTTTCACATCTCCAGGAGCTTTTCTTTTTCCTTTCTCTCTCTTTTCTTTCCTTTCTCCTATCCTTTCTTCCTTTCTCTTTTGTGCTGGGAATGGAAGCCAGGGCCTCGGGCATGCTAGCCAAGTGTTTTGCCGGGGAGCCACACTCCCAGCCCCCTCCAACAGAATTTCTATACGCAAATTTTTCTTCAGAAATCCTGCTCAGGTCCTTTTAGACCCATGGATTCTTTATTCCCCATCCTCCTCTAAAGCTCACATCTCTGCCTCTTTTCTACCCTCAAGGCAGACAGGAAAGGATGGTTGAAATGTGCGTGTGCGTGTTTTGGGTTTGGTTGTTGGCAAGGATGGAACAGTGTGGATATTCAGCGTGCAAGGCCACAGGGGTTTTTGTTTTGTTTTGTTTTGAGACAGGGTCTCCATTTGTAGTTCAGGCAGGATTTAAACTCAGTCTGTAGTTCAGGCTGGCCTCGAACTTAAAGCGATCCTCCTGCCTCTGCCTCCCAAAAGCTGGGACTACAGGGATGCACCACCATGCAGGCCCTAGGTACAGGTATTTACACCTCACAACTAACAGTCATTTCCTCACAAGGCAGAAGTATCCCAGGTCCTATGTGACACTTTTGAATGTCCCACTGGATGTACAGCCTGTTTACAGATCTCTCGAGTCCAGGACTGAATCCTATGATGTGTGTAAGAGTGAAGTCTGTTGGGCATGCTTTAAATAGCTACTTAGATTTCCAGGAACACAATGACCAGTAAATCAGAGAAAGACTTTACTTTGTTTTGTTCTGCACTTTATTTACCAAGAGTGGTCTATCATTTTAGAGAACCTTGACATCAGTAGAAATGTCACTTGTTTTAAGTCTCTAGAACTATATGTCAAATCACTTTTTTTTTGAGTCAGTGTCTTGCTATGTAGTATAGCTTGACCTTCAACTGTGTACCCTAGGCTGGCCTCAAATTTGAGGCAGTCCTCCTGCCTCAGCCTTCTGAGTGCTGGAATTACAGGTGTGGGACACCATGTCCAACTCACTTTGTATATTTATCCAAAATTATTTCTTCTATTGTGAGCCCAGCTGAATATTTACACATTAAAATGCATCTTATTTTAAAACAAGTCACCTTCCTTTTATTTCTTCTATATTTAAATATCTTATGGGATAAATAAAATATGTAGTATATCCATACCATGGAATATATATGTTTGGCAAGAAGTTTCAGTGAACAAAGTACTGATATATACATGCTACAACATAAAACTAGAAAAGATTATGCTAAGTGAGAGGCCAGTTACAAAAGGCCACTTATGATTCCATTTACACGAATATCCAGAATATACAAATCCAGAGAAAAAAGTAGATTAGTGGCTGCCAGAGGACAGGACAGGAAGGTTGGGGTGTGTTATGGATTGTGTTTACATGTCCCCCAAAGCCTCATGCAGTCATGAGGGTGCTTCTAGAGTTTTTGATTGATCCATGGTCCAATGGGATTACGGATGTGAGTGCTACAACACCCTGCCCTGGAGGGCGGGTAGCCTGCACACAATATAAGGGAGGGAAAGAGGCTTGCTGCTGCCACTTTTCCTTTGTTTGCTTTCGTTGCTTCTGCTGTGTTCTGCTGCCATGAACCGTTGCCCTCTGCCATGTGTCACCCTGCCTTGGAGCCAGCTGAGTGTGGACTGAAATGTCCACCCACTGTGAGCTAAATAAACCTCCCCTTCCTTAACTCTGGGTGTCAGGTATTTTGTCCCAACAATAGAGAAAAGTAACCAAGACAGGGGGACTGCTAATAGGAATGGAGTTTCTTTTGATGATGACAGAAATACCTTGGAATTAGATGGTATTGATGGTTCTATATATCCTATGACTCCTTTTTTGTGAATGTCTAGAATAAGCAAATTATAGGTACAAAAAATAGATTAGTAGTGGCTTAGGCATGGGAAGGGATTAGTTGGGGAGAGCAGAGGGGTGACAGCTAAGGAGATCAAGCTTTCTTTTGGAGATGATGAAAATGTTTTAAAATTAATGTGCTAATGGATGTAAAACTCTGAATATAATAAAAGCCATTGAGCTGTATTCTTTAAATTGGTGAATAATATGTATCTGGATTGCAGTATATCTTAATAAAATGTTAAGCTATGGGTACGTAACAATTATGCACATGTATTTCACAAACCTAGAAGATCTGGGCTCCACAGCGCATGCCTGTAATGCCAGCTTGATGGGAGGCTGAGGCAGAAGGATTTCAAATTCAAGGTCGGCCTGTACAACTTAATGAGACCCTGACTTAAAATAAAAAATAAAAAGGTCTAGTGATGTAGTTCAGTGGTAGAGCACCTGCACAGCATGTACTAGATCCTGGTTCCTTCCCTAGCATTGTAAAAAACAAACAACAAAAATTAGAAGAAAAGAATTTGCATGTCTTCACTGTAAACAAAAGACAAATATTTGAGGAAATAGATACGTTTGACTTTATTTAAATATTATACAATGTGTATATGTATCAAATCATCACATGGTACCCTAGTAGTATGTGCGATTTTCAAGTTTTATGTATTAGTTAAAATTAATTTAAAAATCTTCAGCCAAGAGTGGTGTTGCACGCCTATAATCCCGGCACTCGGGAGGCTGAGGCAGGAAGATCATTGTGAGTTCGAGGCCAGCCTGGGCTACGAAGTGAGCTCAAGGCCAGCCTGAACTGCATAGCGAGACCTTGTCTCACAAAGACAAAAGTAAAAAAAAAAAAAATCTTTTGAATGTAGATATGTTTTGTGCATGGCTTAGGGAAGACTCATTACTTCTCAGGGCTGCTTACTCCACATCTATAAAATGGGTGCATCATTCCTGATGCATACAGTTTTGGCAGGTGTTCAGTGACATACGGTGGCCTGCTCCATGGGCATCATTCAGGCAATGTTAGTTATGGCCGCTGGATGGCTATTCGCTCAACACAGCAAGGCTTGATCTTACTGTGGGGCCTTAGGGAACTGCTTTCACCTCTCTGTGCCTCAGTTTCCTATGCACAAAGTAGCACAACTACAGCTATCATAGAGAATTATTGGGAAGATTCAGTGATGATAAAGTGCCTGCACAGTGGTTGGCACGTGGAAAGCCCTAGGAAAGTGGCAACTGCCTTCATGATGATCCTAAGTTGTAGCATACAGCATCTTAAGAGACATCCATGACCCACAGAACCCTGGAGTCCCAGGGTGTTAGCATAGCAGAGCCTTAGAATAATAACATAGGCCTAGAATCTTGGGGTCCCAGGCCCAAGGAGCTGTAGGAATTTTAGAGGCAGGAGGAACTCAGAGACTACCTGCCCCAGTGACTTGCAACCCCATGGAAAATTTCAAGTTGTACTAAAAGCAGCAGCAGAAGCAGCAAACAGAGCTTAACATTTGGGAGAACTTTTCTAAAAAGTTTTGTATTAGCTTAGTGTTCACAACAAACGTACATGATACACACCACGATCACATTTTTTAGCTTGGAAAATGCAGGCGCTGAAAGGTGAAGTAACTTGTGCAAGGCAGAGGAGGAGAGTTATGATCCAAAGCCAGGCCAGACTCAACATTGAGATTCCCAGGCCTTAACCCCCAAAATTCTCATTCAGTGGTTTCGGGTTAGGGCCCAGGAATCTGAATGTTAAGCTACTCAGATGACTCACATACCAACTAGGAGGTGGGCATAGGGATGCACGCCTGGAATCCTAGCTCTCAAGAGGCTGAGGCAGGAAGATCTTTGTGAGTCTGAGACCAACCTGGTCTACAAAGTGAGCTCAAAGGCAGCCTGAACTGCAACAGCAAGACACTGTCTCAAAAAGAAGAAGAAAAAAAGAAACCAACTAGGGCTGAGACCTACTGGTTCAGCCCAGAGGTGATAAACAGGTGGTCTTTAGGGAACAGCCGCCTTACAGGCATATTTTCTTTGACCTTCATGGTATTGTAAAAACTGCTAAGCTAAGCTTTTGCAGTTAGTTCACTTCAAAGATTTGTGGCTTCTTTTAAAAAGTCTGGAGGATGTGGAAATGGTCCATGTTCCCAAACAGCAAGAGCTGCACCAAGTTGAGAAGCGACTGCGCCCTTTAGGGACAGAATCCCCTCTTCAGAGAGCCACAGCCCTTACTCTTTCATGTTATCGTCTGAATCTCAGAAGCATTTCAATGTATAATCCCTGGTTTTATCCAGCAGCTACACTATAAAGAGGAATGGAGGCCTACGGAAAGGAAGGAGGCCCTGAGAAACACAGCAGGTGCGAAGGAGCAGAAGGACCTCCTGACTCAGAAGTTCTATAAGAGCTAACATTTTGGGGAGAACTTTCTATGCATTACACACACATATCAAGTGCTTTTCAAACACCTTTGAGCATTAGTCACTACGCTTAAGTCTCTCTCAGTAGTGGGAATAGAACCCAGAGCCCTTCCTCTGAACTACATCCTCAGCCACCCCTTCCCTTTTTTGGTACTGGGAATCAAACTTGTGCTTGCCAAGCAGGTGCTTGTGCCACTGAGCTGTATCCCCGGCCCCTCGGCTCTTTTTAACCTTTATTTTGAGATAGGCTTTCACTAAGTTGTCCAGGCTGGGCTGGGACTGGTGATCCTCCCACCTCAGCCTTCCAGAGTGTTGGGGTTCCAGGTGTCTACCACCCCACTTGGCTCATAAATCTCATTTACATTTTTCTTTTTCTTTTGGTCCTTTTTGAGATAGGGTTTACTCTTCAGTTCAGGCTGGCCTTGAACCCACTTTGTAGTCCAGGCTGGCCTCAAATTCACATGGATCCTCCTGCCTCAGCCTCTCGAGTGCTGGGATTACAGCCATGAGCCACCACACCCTGCACACTTAAAATGAGAAAAACGATCCATGGAGAGGGGCTGAGGATATAGCTCAACAGCACAAGCACCTGCTTGTAAGCGTAAGGTCCCGAGTTCGATTCCCGGTCCAAAAAAAAATAAGTCTCACGATGTATGGAGAAATCAAGTCACTTGCTCAGGGTCACACTGGTAGAACAGAGTAGGGTTCAGTGCAACATCTGACTCCAAAGCCTGGGCCTCCCGCCACTGTCTTTCTCATTCTTTGGACACCTTGTGCACAGCAGTAGTAAGGTTGGGGACAAATCCAGCTTCTGTAACCTTTCATCTCCATTGCATGGGAGTTCCACTGGATTAGGGAGAGGAGGTAGAAGGCACAGGCACAGAGGGTGCTGACCCCATTTTCCCTGAAACATCCACAAATTCTCGATGAACCCTGAGTCCCTTGTGGCCACGACCAAGACAGAGGGAAGAGGCGGTGCCCTCACCTCCCTGTAAACTGTGCGCCGCTGGAGCGAAGGGATTTGGGACAGGCCTGACGGGGCGCGAGGAGAGGAGCACTTCAGCACCAAGGACAGCGGTCACGCTCGAAGCCCAAAGGCTGTGGTCTCTTTTGGGGAGCGACCCACTGAACAGCGGTCCTCCAGGGCTCTCCAGCCATCATGTCCCCACGAGCCTGGGGAAACTCGGGCTTATGGTGTCCTCCATCTCCCGGCTGCGCCAGGACCCAAGAATCCCTTTTTCCTTGTCCCAAGGCCCTTGCTCTTATCTTTGCTTCAAGGCAGACGTTAAGGAACCCTCGGAAGCGGCCTGACCACTAGCACAGGGCTTTTCTCCTCTGCATCCACGACACAGGCATATGGGGATGAGGGAAGAAAAAACAGGAAGCTAGGGATGCCGTCCCGCCTTTTTCTACCCTTGCCCTCTACTGGGTCAGGTCTGCAAACCTGGGGCTTTGCGTAGTGCCCACCTGTGCACTGTGCGTCATCGTCATGGCAACTGAAGAGGCCCTGGAAGCGATTGGTCCGTTCCCTACCACGCCCCTACACCAACCGCTTCTCGGTAGCTGGGGCAACAGAGGAACGCTGCCCTCCTTGTCCCACCCCTTCTTAGAGAGGGTTGAGTAGGGTAAGGACCCGCCCTCTCTCTCTAAAGAAACACCATCTCTATCCCCATAACGGTAATTATGGGGGAGGGACGGTAACAGTAACTGGGCTATCAGTGAAGTCACTTCCGGTGAGTACAGGAAGTGGGAGGCAGGTTGCTCAGAGAGACAATGGGATGAAGTGGAAGGGAGAGGAAGACCTGGGGAATCGCCAAGAGGATGGATGAGTGGAAGAGTCTGGGCCAAATTCTTCACTCCCTCTGAATCAGACCATTCTAAGTGATCTGGAGTACTTCCTAGACTGAGGACTGACTCCCTAACAATAATATTAACCACTAGCATGTATTTGATAAACTTAATCACATTGTCCCACTGAACCCTGTGTAGGCATTCAGGAGGAATGTCCCCCTCCTGAACCTCACCAGCTTTACAGCAACCCACTGTCTGCCCCAGCTGACCTGCTTGGCTCTGTCGGGGTTCATCGTGGTTTGGGGTTGAAGGATGTTGACCACCTCAGGCTTGGTCATCGCTTGAGGGATTTCTCGGACCTTCTCGGCAATAAAGCTGTGCACAGCATTCAAGGCCTCTGCTGTGCCCTGTACTAGGCATACCCGCTCTGTGGTTCCTGTTGAGCAAGGGAGAGACAGGGCACAGTCATCAGACAGGAATGGGGACATTCCTGAGAGACAGGCCCCATTTAATGGAAGGGGAAAACTGAGGTCTGGGGAGTGGCTGTAGGCCTCACAGTGAGTTTGGGCATGCTGGCATTGGTACTCAAGCCAGGATGGGTAGCTGGAGAATGAATGGAATCCCTGTTTCATAATCTGCACTTTACCCTAGTGGGGGAGTTGAAAGAATGATGCTTAAGTGCATTTTGATGCCCACAGTAGCCCTGGGCAGGGCAGACGAGGCTCAGCTGCTTCTTCCCAGTTCTTTCGGGCTCCTTGGTTGCTCTGGCAACCATTCATTCACCACCGCCCCCCCCCTTCTAGAAGCAGAGTGCTCAGGCCTGCAATGGTTGCCACAGTAACTGGAACCCCCTTATCGGTCTAGCTGGCCAGGTCCTCAGCCCACCCCCAGGGGGATGAGGGACGAGGCCCTGTTGCCATGGCAATCCCTGAAAGCCTGCAGCGCTGGCCTCTGGGCTTTTGGAGAGGGTGGGGAAGGGCTGGGGGATGGGGGAGGGAGAAGAGAGGTCTGAGTGCCCTGCCTGGACCCACCAGATGGAGGGCTGTGGGGTGGGGGAGGGCAGGGGAGCAGAGAGGGGAGAGTAAGATGGGTCAAAGGCACCTCTTGGAGTGGGGACTGGGAGACCAGGGAGGTTGGGGAAGCTGCCCTTGCTGGATCTCCGCCAGATATTGGCTGCATTTCTGACCTGGGCATCCACCACAGTCCTGTATGTGCTGGGGGTGGGGCACAGGAAAGAGAAGCTGGGTGGTGGTCAGATATATGTGTATGGAAAAGAGACCCCACCGTGACCTGTGCACGTACCTGCGAGGCTGCTTGGAGTGTGCGGAGTACATGTACGTTTGTGTGTCCTTGGGTCAGGGCTGGCTGGATAACCATAATCTGTGTTTGTGTGTATAAAAGAAAGAGTGGTGGGGGGACTTCAATAGATACACACTACACTGACACAGGGATTCCAGTAACGGGCTTGTGGGCACCGGGGTGTGGGGAAGACATTGGTGTCATTGTGGTGATCAAGGTTTTGTGTGCTCTTTGTAAGAGTGAGGTGAGTGTGTGAGGGTTTGGGAGAAACAAAGAATCTCAGCAAGTGGCACCGAAGCCATGCAATGACTATCGTTCATCAACGGTGTGTGTGCCTATGAGACATCACCCACCGCGGGGTGTTCCAGGCTCTCTGGATGACTGGTGTGTGGTATGTGTAGGAAGCAGACACGACCCTCTGACTGGTGTAGGTGGAGGGGAGACACACACAGAGACAGGCAGACTCAGGTGTCAGGATGGGAGACTGTCTGGACAGCAGGTGTGTTTATGTGTGTGTGTCTGAGTGTACATACTATGAGACAAAGAAGGGCCCACCAAGACTGGCCTGTGCGAGAATGCAATGTCTAGGTGACCCTGGGCATGTCTGATGTGTAATGTCTAAGCGTGTCTATCTTCCTGGGAGCGACTTTGTTTGCAGGATCCAGTTAGCTCCTTGGGTCTGTAAAAGGTCTTGAAAGTATGCCAGGCCCCGTGGCTGTGTGTCTGGGACATTTGGCGGTGAGTGTCATTGTCCCACAAGCACTTCAGTGCAGTGTGCTGGTGCTCTGACCCTGACCCCTTGCTTGCCATCTCTCAGTCTGGCACGCCAGCCTTCCCATGTGTCTGGGTGTCATGGTGGGCCACTTGTGTAAGAGAAAGCGCTCACCCTCTCTGGGGCACCATCCTCATGTTAGTGCGCTCCACCCCAGAACAATGGCTTGGTCTGAGCCAAGGGTGAGTCAGTGCACAGGCTGCCTCCGTCTGGGTGTAAATAGGAAAGGGTGTGGGTCGAGCTGGGAACCAGGGGGGCATGGAGAGGGAAGGGGAAGCCCCAGGGAGAACCTGGCTCAAGTGGCCAGTCCCTCCCCATCTCTGAGGGCTTCTTTCCACAAAGGAGGTCTGTGACCTCCTATCCTCTTGTAGTTCTTAACCCGGGGTCCATGGAGGTCTTGCACGGGGGCCCAGTTAAACCCTGAAAAAGTACCTCATTATAACAGCTGGTGATTATGTAACACTAAGCACCAGGCACCATTCTGAGCTCTTCATTTGTATCTGTTCATGTCACATATGAGGTGGGCAGTGTTCACCTCCCTGATTCCCTTCCTAAGGACACTGAAACTGAATCACAGAGAGCGCTCGGGCTTTGTCCAAGTTCATTTCGCCAGAACAGAATGATCCAGGCATGTAACCCTGCAACTTGGAAGCAGGCTTCCAAGGGCTTGTAACCCTGTAACTCGAAGTAGGTTTCCTAGTCTGTGCTCTTAAGAATTATGCCACCTTGTGCTATATTTGGGGTTCTTGGGGTGATTAGTTCTGTGTGTGTGTGTGTGTGTGTGTGTGTGTGTGTGTGTGCGTGTGCATGCGCACGCGTGGCACCAGGGGCATAAATGACTGCAGTTTTGTTTTTATGAGTTTGATATTAAGCAAGAATATGTTTAATATATCTACTAAGTAGGCACTTCAGGTTTGGGTGCAAGTAAGTCATAAATCAATAAAAATTAACAAGACGGCCCTGTGTGTCTATGTGTGTGTGCTTTTCTCCTAGAAGTTGGGACCACAGCTTCATACAAATACTCAAAATCAGAAGGTGTTTTAAAATCACTAGGGAAGCTGGGCATGGTGGCACACCCCTGTAATCCCAGGACTCGGTGGCTGAGGCAGGAGGATTGTTGCGAGTTCAAGATCAGCCTGAACTGCATAGTGAGACTCTATCTCAAAAAGACAAAAACAAAGAAAGAAGGAAAGAAAGAAAGAAAGAAAAAAAGAAAGAAAGAAAGAACCACTAGGGAGGTCCAGCGGGGTAAGAGTCTTTGTGGCTTTGGTCAAGCACGTGCTTCTTTCTGAGTCTTCACTTCCTCATGAACGACTCCAGAAGGATTGGATCTGGGGCTCTGGGACTCATCACCAATTAGGGGACACCTCTTGCATGTTATGTCCCTCCACCATCATTTCTCATCTGCTTCTTGACTTCTGAATATGCAGTTATTTCCTCCTGGGTGCCCTTCCCTGCTCTCTACACAGCTCCTTCCCATTCAGTGCTCAGGGCCTCCTCCAGGCTACCCTTCCTGACCTCTCCAAGCTCCCTGTGGTCTGCTTGGATTCCCACCACCCCTGGATCTCCCTGTTCCAGCCCTGACTATTCTGGGTCATCAATGGCGTGGGTTCTGTCTCCCAGACTAGGCTGCGAGATGAAAGAGGGTAAGGCTGGGACGCTTCCATCAGTGCAGTGGCCCTGTCTCCGTCCTGCCCAGGGTTGGCACAGAGGAGCTGCTCCAAGCAAGTGCACTGAATGAATGAATGAGTGAATGAAAGAGCGTCAGCCAGGAGCAGAGGGACGTGTGTTTTTTTGTCTCATGCAGTAGCATCTCCATCTCCTGGGTCCCTGCAGGTCCTAGGAACAGCAGTAGGATGTAGGGCACTGTGTGCTCCATCTCCGAGTCAGGAGCCGGCACATGCTGTGTGACCTGGAAGTTCCATGTTTGGGGCCGGGTGGGGGCAGACTGCTTGTCCAGGAGCTGGGGAGAAACGCGGGCTCACACTGCTCATTTGAATAGTGTTTGGTTAAGGAGAACCAAGGACTGTCCTATCTTCTGGTTTCCTCAGCAGCCTGGCCGGTGGAGTGTGTCACTGAGCCCAGAGGGAATGACGTGTCTTATGGCACAGAATGTGACTGAGGATCAAGAAACCTAGTGTCCTCAGATGAATGTCCCAGGCAGAGGTCTATGCACATCTTGTGGGCTAGAGCAGTGCAGGGGAAACTGGGCCAGGGTGGAAGAGAAAAGGAGGCGGTGTGCCTGGGTCACTGCAATTTTCTCTACACTCTTTGCCAAAGCTGCTTAGTGAGATGGCAGGGGAGGGAGGGAGGGAGGGAGGGGGGCAGGGAGGAAGGGCAGAGAGAGAGACAGAGACAGACAGAGACAGAGACAGAAAGTCAGTGTCCTGACTCTGCGGCATCTCTGGTGTTCAACCTAAACAAATTCAGCCTAAACAATCTGACTTAAACAAAGATGAACTAGAACCACTGCTGGACTAAAGATGCAATACTGTACTCAGGGGCCTTCCCTGCATTCCTAGATGTCACAGCCCAGACGGACGTTGGTCCTGGGAGGAAGCTATGGAGGGGTGAGAGATTTTGTAGGGGGTTAGAGAGAGAGAAGGCACATTGAGAAATGTACGCTTGGGAGGTCAGAGACAGATCCAGGGGGCAGAGAGCGGGCTTGGTTTGGAGGGAGGAGGAAAACAACCGAGGAGGGCCTGAGACTTAGGGGAAAGAGGGAGATGCAGAGGGAGATGGGTGAGCAGAGGCGGGGCAGCAGGCCGCAGAGGGGGCCCACAAGGGCACTGCCATGGCAGCCAAAAGGACAGTGAAGGGCTGGGAGGGGCAGAGAGGAAAAGGTGAGGCAGGTGGAAGGAAAGGAAGGGGCAGGAGGGAGGGCAGACAGGAGGAGGGATGGACAGACAGCACGGAGGCTCGGAGGACAGGAGCTGGGGCTCTCTGGATGGACCCTCAGCGACAGGAGCAGAGAGGGCTGGGAGGAGGCAGGGAGCGGCGCAGTGGGAAGAAGGCCGTGGGGACGGGTGGGGAGGTGAGAGAGGAGGAGGAAACAAACCAAGAAGGACCCAGAGACAGATAAAACCAGCGGGACGGAGGGGCAGGAGGAGGGTGACAGAAAGCCGAAGGGAAGGAGTGGAGGGCACGTGTAACATGGACGGCTGAGCCCTGTGCCCCAGGGACACTCTGACACCTGCCTCCCTCTCTAGCTCCTCTGACCGACCCGAGGGGGCAGGTGTGTGGGAAGGGTCACATCTGCCAGCACATCATGCAAATGAATCCATGAATATGCAGCAGGACCATTGTCTGGCCCTGCCCCCTCCCCATCTGCTCAGCCCCCGCCCCCCCCCCGGGCTGGGGACAGCTCTGTCCCCTTAGGGGGAGGGGTAGCCCCCACTAGTCTCACTGTCCATGGGGCAGCCCTCCCTCTTCATCCAGGGCCCAGGTGGGAGAGAAGGGGGCCAAGCGGGTGCCGGGCACAGAGACCTGGGCCATGCGTGGCTCACCAGGGTAGAAGTCTTTGGACTTGGACAGCTTGATGGTGGCTCCTGTCTCCTTCTGCAGCTGCACAATGGTCTGGCCTCCTTTGCCGATGATGGAGCCTGCGGCGTAGCTGGGGATGAGCACCTTCAGGAAGTATTCGCCTTCCTCTGCAGGGGCACACAAGGTGGAGAGGAGTCAGGAAGGGAGGGGGCTTCACCTTTGGAAATCACTGTCCTCTGGCATGCAGGGGGCAGAGGAAACCTCACTGACCCGCAGGAGCAACAACCATGCAAACAGCAGTGAGGGAACACAAAGGATGCTGTGCAGTCACTCATTCATTCATTCAACAAACAGTTCCTAAGCACCTGCTACATGCTTGACACCAGGCAAGAAGAAAACACTAAGTCTCCCCGATTTTGTGGGTAAATATGACAAAAAGAATTTTAGTGATTGGACCAAGAGCTTGTACAACCACATTCTTCTAGAGGGACAGACTGTATTTCACGGCAAATGGTAGTAAGAACATAAAGGGGCAGGAAAGAGGGATGGGAGGTTCCGAGCTTCAATGCCAGATAGGAGCCCCGCAAAGCCGGTTCAGAGAACCTAACACTCTCTTCCTCCCACACCTGTATAGCACCTAATGCACACTGGACTCTTCCTGATATTTCACAAATGCCAGTCCTTTTAATTTTCACAGTGGCCCTGGGAATGAGATGTTATTTAAAAGGTATTTCTAGTTCAGAATGTTGGCACATGCCTGTAATCCCAGCACTCTGGGAGGCTGAGGCAGGAGGATCCCACGTTCAAGCCCAGCCCGGGCAACTTAGCGACTTAGCAAGGACTTGTCTCAAAACATTAAAAAAAAAGAAAAGTCTGAGCAAGCAGCTCAGTTCCTTGGTTCAATCCCTAGTACCATTAAATGAACAAACAAATGAAGGAATACTTTAAAAACCCATTCTACAAATTAGGAAACAAAGGTGAAGAAATCACCTAAGTACAGAGAGCTAGTAGGGGGCAGAGCTGAAATCTGAACTCAGTCTGGCTTCCAGAGTCCATGTCCATGTTTTTGTTCTTTTTTTTTTGAGACAGTCTTGCTATGTAGTTCAGGCTGGCCTTGACTTCATTATGTAGCCCAAGCTGGCCTTGAACTCATGGCAATCCTCCTCCTGCCTCAGTCTCTTGAGTGCACGGATTACAGGCATGTGCCACTACCACAGGCCACAGTCTATGTTCTGAGCTGTTATAACTAGGCTATGGAGAGGACAAACCATGTGAAGGGTGAGCACATGCAAAGGTCCTGGGGTTGGGTGTTTTGTGGAGTATTCTAGGGAAGCCAGGAAGGCTCTTGTATCTGGGGCTGAGTGAGATCTAGGTTAGTAGAGGAGAGAGGGCAGAGGGGCTGCTGCTGGGGGAGGAGGGGTTTGAGGCTTGTAGGCCTTAGAGTCTCTGGCTTTTACCCCAAGTGAGGCTGTCATGGGATGGAGGTGACCTCGCTTAGGTTTGCAGAATATTCTTCCCATATGTGTGAGGGGAGCAGACTAATAAGGAAGTGTGGAAGGCTGGCTGTCCAGACGGAGGCGACTGCTGCAGTCCCTGAGGGAGGTGACAGTGCCTGACTGCTGGGAGCGGTGAGGCACAGGCAGGGCAAGGCTGGGCACAGGAGACTCTGAGCTCATGGGCACGAGCAGCATCAAGCTTCGTGCTCAGCGGGTGGAAGTCACAGTCTCCTCATGAGCAGCACAGAGTGAGCTCTACTTCTACCCAAGAGGAGATTAAGAGTCCCAGGGACTGCAGGAAGAGCGGGCAGTACTCGGTAAAAGTCAGTGGTTCTGCTTTCCCCAGCCTTACCCAGGGTCTCCATAGCTGCTGGTTAAGGAGGAGCAACAGCTCAAGATTGGCCCCCAAGACCTAGAAGTGCTGTCAGCGTGTTTGTGGGGCTCCGCTGCTCTTTCTTAGAGGCCAGTTTTCTTGGCCAGGCTTAAAGCACTTTGTTAATGCAGCCTCACGGCAAATCCCTAACATCTACTTTCCAACCACACTGTTGCCCCTAAGCACTCCCAGCAGAGACATTCTGGAGCCTTCTCAGCAGAAGACCCTTTGTAATTTGGCCCTGCCCACCTTTCAAGTTTCACTTTCTTACCTTCTTCTATGGGCACCAAACTCGCTGTTGTTTTTTTTTTTCTCCTTAAACATTGCCTGCTCAGGGCTGGGTATGGCGGCCCACGCCTATAATCTCAGCACTTGGGAGGCTGAGGCAGGAGGATCACTGTGAGTTCGAGGCTGGTGTAGGCTACATAGTGAGTGCAAGGCCACCTGAACTGTACAGTGAGACCTTTCTAAAAAACAAAACAAAACAAAACAAACAAAACACATTGCCTGTTCTCTCCCACCTCAGGGCTTTTATACATTCTCTCTGCCTGGCATACCTTTCCCCCTCTTGTCCTTCAGGACTCCACTCAATGATTGCTGCTTCTTAGAAGTTTTTCTTGAGCCCTCGAGATGGGACAGGCCCCACCCCCCATTTATCAGAGGGACTACTGTGGGCCACGCCAGCACAGCGCACCCCTGAGTCCCAGGGACTTGGGCAGTGTACAGTCACATAATAATGGGTTGCAGCAACCAGTAAGAAAAGAGAAACCAGATCATACGGCTTCTAAAATTTAAACTCTTAGCATGAACTACATAGCGAGACCCTGTCTCAAACAAAATCAAACACACCTCAAAAGTTAAGGCATTAAATCATCCCCCAGTGGTTTCAACTTTTTCTTTTAAGCAAAGGAAGCCTATTTTTACTGGCTCACATGAAACTCCCACATACAGAATGGATAAAAGAACCGTTCACACTAGGGATACAGCTTAGTGCTTGAGTGCTGGTCAAGACCCTGAGTGCCATCCTCAGCACTACCAAAACAACCAACCAATAAACCTGATCTATAAAGGGGGGTGGTGGATAAGCCACTTGGAAGTCCTACACACCCTAGCCTGGCCTTTAAGAGTGAAGGTTCTGCTGGGGATGTAGCTCAGCAGCACAGCGCCTGCCTGGCAACCGCAAGGTCCTGAGTTTGATTCCCAGTACCAAAAAAAAAAATAAATAAATAAAAAATAAAATAAGAAGAGTGAAAGTTCTATACACCGGGTATGGTGGCACAAGTCTGTAATCCCAGCCCTCTGGGAGGCTGAAGCAGGAGATGGTGCAGCCTGGGCTACATAGTGAGCTCAAGACCAGCCTGAACTACAAAGCAAGACCCTGTCTTGAAACAACCAAAAAAATGCTGGAGATGTAGCTCAGTGCAAAGGCTCGGGGTTCAAACCTTGGTACTGGAGGGAGAAAGCAAAACACAAAGAGTAAAGGTTACAAACTGGACAAGGTGGGAGAGGGGTGGGAAACGAAAGGAAGGTAAAAAGAATTGACATATTATGTACATACATGTACCAACTTCCCATGGTGAGTATAATCATTACATACGGCAAACACGTACAAAGACCAAAAACAACAAAAAACCTCAAGTATGGTGGCACTGTTAATCCCAGAACTCTGGGAAGCTGAGGCAGGAGGATCACAAGTTCAGGCACAGCCTGGGCAATTTAGCAACTTTAAAGACCATCTCAGAAAAGAAAAGAAAAGAAAAGAAAAGAAATAAAAAAGAGCTGGGGATGTAGCTCAATAAAAAGCCCCAGATTCAATTCCCAGTACCACACACACACACACACACACACACACACACACACACAAAGTGAAAGTTGTGGGTTCCCTGATATGTTTGAGATGAGGGTGGGGAGGCTGGCTTTATAGGCTCCTGCAAAGGGTCTGGAACACAGGGGTTTCCCTGAGCCCACGGCAATCCAGTTAAAATTGCCTAATCAGACCATTAAGCCTATTAGGTAATTAACCCCCCAGGGCGCCTTCCCATCCATCATCACGGCCCCTCCTGAGTTCACTTTCTCCCTTGCGCTCACAGAGGTGTCCTCCACCCACCCCTCCTCTCAACTTGTCACTGAGAAGAGATGGGCTCTTTATCTTGGGAGAGGTGGGGAGGGAGTTCTCACTAATCCTAGGACAATATCCTCTGGATCTCATTGCCCACTTTTTGTGCCCAGTGTCCCTCACCCCATACTAGGGATTGAACCCAGAACCTCCGTACTGAGCCCCACCACTTTAAACTTTTTAGCTCAGACAACAGTGTCTCACTAAATTACCCAGGCTGGACTAGAAGTTGCCATCCTCCTGCCTCAGCTTCCCAGAGTGTTGGGATCACCAGCATGTGCATTCCTAGCTTTCACTTGAGGGAGGAAGATATGAGTTAGGTATTCATCTTCTCTGAATAAAACTGGGGACTCCCTCTCCCCATTCTTTCCCTCCTCTCTCTCTCTCCCTTGCCCTTCTCAAGTGTAAACCGAGAGCTTCCATATGAAATGGCAGAAACAACCCTAGGTTGGAGTGTGAATTGTGTCACTGGCAGAGATGTCTGACTGTGGGCAAGCTGCCTCATTCTTTGGGCCTCAGTTTTTTCACCCATAAAATGGAGGTCATTCTAGCACTGCCTTTCAGGGTGACTGATTCACTGGAGGATGAAATATAAAGTCCTTAGAATGATACTGGGCACAGAGTTCTTGAGAAATGTCAAGTGACAATATTGTCATTATCATGATTACCCACATCAGGGACATGGGAAAAATGTTTATCACAGTGTCTAGCACAAAGCAAGTGCTTTATAAGTGGGGAAACAACTCTGGAAGCAGGGGAAAGAGGGGAGACACCACTTCCTTTTACCCCAAGCCTCCCCACTTCTTGGAGGAGGAATGTCCTCGCTCCAATACAAGAGAGACCTCGTCTCTGTTCTCCTGCTCAGCATCTCTCCAACTCATTTCTTTTTCATGCTGCCTTGAATGTTGCCCTTCCCAATAAGTCTCTATATTATTTCCTTCCTTCTCTCCTTCCTTCTTCCCTTCCCTCCAACAGGCCTTTCCTGACCACCCATTACGCCACAGTGCTTGCACTGAGTGCTGGGCACACAGCAGGACACTCTGACAGACAAGGGCAGTCTCCTTTAAACCCCTTTCAGGAATTTATTTAAAGAGGAAAATTAAATACCATTGCTACTAGACGTGGTGGCACAGGCCTGTAATCCCAGCATTGTAGGAGGCTGAGGCAAGAGGATTGCAAGTTCAAACTTGGCCTGGGCAATTTAACAATTTAGCGACACCCTGTCTCGAAATGCAACATAAAAAGAACAGGGATGTTGCTCAGTGCAGAGGCCCTGCATTAGATCTCTGGTACTAAAAACAAAAGCATCAAACAAAACAAAAAGAAACCCACCCCTGCTGATCAAAAAAAAAAAAAAACCCAGAAAGAAAAACACAGCAACAACCTACAACAAAAACAAACATTACAAAACCATTGCTAATAATCGGAATATGAAAGGCTGGATATGGCTGTTTTCCCTAAAATACATTAACATAAATTTATAATGGTCAAGAAGAGAAAAGTCTCGTCCATGGACCACCATAACCAACTCTGTGGGTGCTGGGTGGTCCCTGCATCAGACTAGCGGGAATAGAGGCGTTGGTGGTATGTATAGTGGTTATCACAGCTGCCTTCCTCAGGTGAGTTTGTTTTGGAGAGTGACAGGTTGACCTCCTGCCTATAGAAACTCAGCACTCCAAGTCCCAGAGTCCCCACTCTGACAGAGTTTGCTTTTGGTCCTTTCTAGCATCTTCTGCACATCCTCTCTCTTTGGAGGTGCACCCAAATCACCACATGAATCCCAACTCTTCTAGGAAAAGCCCAGGCCTCTTATTTCCCAGAGTCCTTTGCAACCAGAGCAGAGCCATGACCTCAGCTGAACCCAGAGTCCCCAGACATCACGCTCCCATCCTGTTTGATCAACCAAGGTGGAACTTTCTCTGCCAGTGAGAAAGTCTTCCTTCCATCTAGAGAGAATGTAGATGCCAGAACTCCCAGCTCAAAATTAGCTCTTCCCTTGGGGTCCAGGCAGCTCCTCAAAGCAACGACAACTCACAAAGTGAAGACGGCAAGGTCAGCTCCCCTGATGAACCTGCCACCTTCCAGCTGCAGTTTCAAGCTTTGCCACCTTGGGAAGGGGCTGGGCTGTCTCGCCCCTTCCACCCACACGGCCTCTGGCCCATTGCTCTTGGGGGTGCTTCTGAAGGCTTCTGAAAATCACCCCACTCTCCTCCCATCCATAACTAATGTTTGCCTGCTCCAAATATTTGGGCATCAGTGAGAGTGGCCCGTATTATTGTCACAGAGTTTACCCTGTCAGTGGCTTAGATCCCTGGGGGTGTTTTCCCGTCTGGAGGGCACTGAAGTCAGGGTGCTGATGGGGGGTGCTGGGACTGTTTCATGGCGGTAAGGGGAGGCTAGGATGTGAGATTGGGATTGGCACGGGGAGCGTGTAGGGAGGTCGCTGGGGGAAGACAAGAGATGGCGAGGGTGTGGTGTGGCGCGGTGGCTCTGCGGAGGAGGGTGGGATGTCAGGCCTGTGATGTTCCATGAACCTGTTGGCATAAAATGCAGTGCACCTGGACTGTGCTTGTGTAAGGATGAGATGGTGAGAGTTGTGAGGGTGTCTGGCCCTGCATCTGGCACAGAGGAAGGTGCAGAGTGGGTTTTTCTTGGGTGTTGATTCTCCAGTGGAGGGTGAAAGGGGAATATTTCATTTTTGGGTGACAGCTATTCTTTATAGAGCACATGCCATCTCCTAGGCCTCACACTATGCCCTTTACATTCACAATCTCAATCAACTCACACAACCACCTGGCAAGGTAAATCTTACTGTGCCCATTTCCCAGATAGGATCACTGAGGCCCACAGTAGTGAAAAAACTTGCTTGAGGAGCCCATGCCAAGCACATGACAGTGATGAGACAGGAACCTTGAAAGGTCTCATTCTCAGGCTCTTGCCCTGGTGACACTGTCTTTGTGTTAAAGAGTGAGGGAGGTTGTAGTAGGACCTGTCTGCCATAAGCAGTTTGGGGTATGGGATATTTGTGTGCCTGTGTATGGATTTTTTTTCTTTGCTTTCTCTGTATTTTAGGGATGGCAGAGGTGAGAATATAGTCAGGAGCATGGCAGTCATTAGCATTGTAGTTTAAGAGTTATGATCTCTCAGGGCACACTCTTTACTACTGTCCCACCAGACGGGGGTCTTTGATTTCTCTGATGACACCCTGACTGGGGGTTTCCATCAACCCTCTCCACCCAAGTCTTCCTGTAAGGCCTTAATGCCTTTCTTTCCCTCCCTGTGGCAGAACCCAGTAGCCAGCTGAACGGCCACAGTCTCCTCCACGTCTCCGCTGGCCCCAGGACCAAGCACTAGGGACAGGCTGGCACTGAGGACAACAGCCTAGGAAAGTCGCTCAGTCCTTGCATCCCATTTTCCTCACCTGAACATGGAGTTCACTGGAGCGCCTGCATACACAGTGGAGCCCATCTCGAGCTCAAGTCCTGGCTCTGCCTCTTACTAGCTGGCTAACCTCTCTGTGCCTTGATGTTTCATTTGTAAGCTAGATAACAATAAAACTGTAAAGATGAAATGACCCATGTCAGGCACTTTCTATAATATTTCCTGGCACATTTTCCCATCATAAAGGTCAGTCACTGCTCTAATTTATTATTAGTATTGCGTCGTAGAGCAACGGGAGAATGGTATGACATGGCATGTAAGGCATCACACAACAACACTGGTGGCTGTTAACATCACTTTTGTGGTTATTGTTATCTTCCCATTTGGTAGAGGAGACACAGAAGCTAAGGAAAGGGGAGGGGTTGACCCAGCATCCCACAGCCACGAAAGTCCATTATTGAAAGGAGCCTTCAATTTTGAGATCAAAGTCCTGGACCCTTCCCCTAGCCTGCCTCTGGGTATTTTTATCAAAGGAAGATTGTCCCTCTGCATTTTCTGGCCTCAGTTTACCCCAGGGTACTCTGGAGGGGAAGTGGGAGAAAACTTGGAGGAGGAGATGGTCCCTAAAGGGTTGCCCCAGTTTCGTACTGGTGTGTGTGGGGAGTTCAGGGTGAGGAATACATGCCCTGGAACCAGGCGGCCAGGGCGGGGGGTGGGTATGGGGGGTCAGACAAAGCTCAACAACCCTCACTTAGGAGCTGTATGACTTTAGGTAAATGGTTTCACTTTGCTGAGCCTCAGTTTTCCTGATCTTTAAAAAGCAGCTCAAATCACCTCCCTGGAGTGTTGTATTGAGAAACTCCTGTACATCCCCTAGCCTGCTTCATAGTAGGTGGCTAGTAGGTGGAGGTGACAGTCATTAACAACAGCAGCAGCAGCAGCAGTTATGCTGTGTCGCTAAGCACTGGATTTATACCACCTCAGCCACCTTAACCACCTCTTAAAAGACAAAGGTGGGGCTCCCTCCCTCAAGAAGGTGAGTTAGCCTTGCAGGGCTCAGGGACCTCCTGGGTCCTGATCCTGTCCAGAACTGAGAATGGCAGTGGGGGCAGGAAGCATGGAAGGAAGTGGCGGGGACATATTCATGTGTGTGCCGGGGGTGGGGGTGCAGGAAGAAGGACAGGAAACTCCTCACCCCTCCCCCAACTTCCTTTTCCTCCAATTTCTGCTGGATCCCACTACAGGCATCCAGGGGGTCCCTGATTCTTGTCCCACCTGGCTGGAGGTAAGGAGGTCTGGGATGGGAGGAAGAGATGTGGCTTATATTCATGGAACTGGGGCGGAAGTCCCCCACTCCAGTCACCTCCCACAGCCAGGCAGAGAGGGAAGGGTAACTCTGTCCGAGGCCATCCTCTCCCATCCGGAGGAAGGGCCAGAGGAAGCTGAGATTTTGGCCAAGGTGACCTCAGGGAGGGGCTTATCTGCTCTGGGGTCTCCCTCCTTTCAGGGAGCTGGAGAGCTGGGCTTTGAGGACCCCCACAAGCCCTGCCTCTTCCCTGCTCTCCCACTGTGGAAATTTACACCCCGAATGCCCAGCTTGGCTCTGCTACTCTGGTACACGCACTTCCCTTGGTAACATATAGTGAGGGCGCTTCTTGCCTTACACACACACACACACACACACACACACACACATCCTTGGTATCAAACATTTAGCCACCTTACACACATACATATGTCTTCCCTTGTACACACACAGACTCATCCCACCTCCAGTCTCTCACACGCAGCCATTTCACACACACACACACACACACACACACCTGCTCTTGTTACACATATACACACATTTGGGTGTCATATGCACATGTCCCCGGTCACCAGGGCACCTATCCCTGCCTTTTCTTGTTACACACCCTCCTACACTTCCCCCACAAGCCCCAGCCTCTCTCTTGTCATAAACCCACTTTCCCTGTTGCACACACCCCCTCTGATGTCACTGTTGCACACCTCCAAGTGTCACACCCAGCCATAGCCTCTTTGGAGTCACACCCACACCCTTTTCTTGTCACATTCCCTCACCAGTCTCTCCTGGTCCCAGCCCACCCCATCCACGCCCGTGTCACACACGCACACACGGAAGCCCTTTCCCTTGATCCACACAGCTCCTCAGGGCTCACACCCATTCGGCATCCCCCACACACCCCTTTGCATGTCACACACCCTCTCACTCGTGTGTCACACTCTGCCACAGCCTCCTCTGGGGCGACAAGCACACACACCTCCAGCCACACATACCCCTCTGAGGATCTCAAACATTGGGCCCTGTCCCTCTTGTTTCTTATACACACCCCTTGCATCCTGTCACATTTACCATCTCTAATGTCACACAGCCAGGCCTTACATGGCCCACACAGACACACACACCTGTCCTAGCCTCGCGCTCTCCCACCGAGCTTTACACACCCACCCTTTCCTCTGTGTCACCCAACACACCCACCCGGCCTGTCCCCACGCACAAACCCAGCTATGGCCCGCGCAGACCTCCCTTGGGGACAACCCTTGCTCGGGACACCGCCTGGGAGAGAGGCCGGGAAGCTCCGATCCTCCACAGGCCTTCTCTACGGCTTCCCCTCCCCCGCCAGGACGGACTGCCAGCCCGGGGGACACCCCTGCCCTCAAGGGTCACACCACACCCCCCTCAAGGACACTCAGACGCTCGCCCGGTGGGACCCACGCCCCTATTCTCTGGGGCGGCCCCCAAGGACACTAACCACCCCCTCCCCCAGCCCCTCTCGTCGCAGACAAAGCTCCGGCCCGGGCCGCGGCGAGGCGAGGAGGGGTCGGCGCTAGCCCGCGCCAGCCCCCCGCTCGGTCCCGGGGCTCGCGGAGGGCGCCGCCCCCGCCCCCCGCCCGTGCACCTGCCGCGCGGGGGGGAGGATGGAGGATGGCAGCCAGGCCCCCGCCTGCCCCCGCCGTGCCGCAGCCCCCTCGCACCCACCTCCCGTGTTGCTGCGCTTGGTGCAGACCACCTCGGGGGGCGTCTCGAGGGGCCTCTTGCGGGAGTCCGGGGCCTCGGGCTCCATGGGGGGCGCCTGGGGCGGCGGCTGCTGCTGCTGCTGCTGCGGCGCCGGCTGCTGCTGCTGCTGGGGCGGCGGCGGCGGTGGCTGCTGCGGCGGCGGCGACGGCTGCTGGGGAGGCTGGGGCTGCGGCGGCGGCGGGGGCGGCGGCTGTGGGGCCGCGGAGGCC